>WYDF02001527.1:0-14105 GCA_009867245.2 Adranes taylori
AAATGGCATAAAATTCATGATCAACCGAAAATTTATTTTCGACCAAAGTTTTTATTTAAATCAATTTCTGTAATGAATAAAAAAAAATTTTTTAATAAAAAATTATTTTAATAAATTTTTAATTAAATTATTTTTTATAATTTATTAATAATAATTTATAATATTTGTTAATAATTTATTAGTAATAATTTACTTTAATAATAACTTTTTAAATAAATTTGTAATAATTATAATAAATAATTTTTTAATAAATTAACTTCTGCGATGAATAAAAAAATAATTTTTTAATAAAAAATAATAGCGTTGGACAAATTAGATTTATTATATGGTTCTCGTTTATAGTCTTCGTGACGTCTCGCTTCACATTAGAGACGTCACAAAGATTATAAACTAGAGTAATATAATAAGTCTATTTAGTCTAATAAACCAATTTTTATTTTGTATTAAATTATTATTGGACATAATTTACATCGAAGTTTTTTTTTTAATATAAAATAATTCAATTATTTTTATTTTAAATAACATATTTTAAATATAAAATTATTGAAACTAATAAAAATTAAGTAACAGTATTCCAAAACTTCCTCTTACAAAAATTCCTAAATGTTTTACTTGCCAAAAGTGCTAAGAATTGTTTCGAACCAACAATCTGTTGTTTTTCAAAGCTAATACAAGAAATAAAGATATAAAACATTCCTAATGACAAGATTAATTACTATATGTGCATATTGGAGTAACAATATATAATTATTTATCTTTATAAAATCTTAATAAAATAAACTAATTCACCTTTGAAATGGCAAATTTCGGTGCACTCAAAATAGTTTTTGAAGCAATATTAAAAAATCGGAAAAAGTGTTAAAATGAACAACATATAACAAATTATTTTTAACTAATCAATGAAAAATAAAAATAAAAAAATAGAAAAAAAAACACGCAATTTTTGTTTGTTTTTTCTTTTGTTTTATGTTTATTTATTTATGTATTTATTTATTTATTTTCTTTAATTTTTATTTATACTTTTTTATTTGTTATATTTTTATTTTATTTTATTACATGTTTTTAAATTTTATTATATCTTTTTAAATCATAAAAAAAATTCCGTTTATTGTTTAATGTTGCTTCAAAAAATATTTTGATTGTGCGGAAATTTGTCATTTCAAAGGTAAATCACTTTATTTTTTAAAAGTTTATAAAATTTAATATGTATGTTATTGTAGTACATAATCTTGTCATTACACATGTTTTTATATTTTTATTTTGTGTATTAGCTTTGCGAAAGAACCGATTATTGGCTCGAAACAACTATCAGCACTTTTGGCAAATAAAACAATGGAGTTTTTGGTATGCTGTTATTTAATTTTTATTGGTTTAAAGATCACCAACTAGTTAGATTTTAAATAACTCTAAGTGGATTCGCTTTGGCTCTTAGAAGTTAAATTAATAATTATTAAATGTGTTAAAATTTTTAAATTAATTTGGAATTAAACTGAACTTTGCATTGTAACTCCATCATTAAATACATTGTAATTAAGTTCTTCGATTGAATTCAAACAAATTAAATTCTTTAAATTTTATTATAATTCCGTAATAAAAGTTTTAAAAAACCCCGTTGAGAATCCCGGTAATATGCAATAGCACTTCTGACTTCCAGTATATGTTCCAGCTGGTGCCGTAACTATCCATAGTTATTTAACATATGATTATTTATATTTTTCTATTACAAGAAGTTTTAATAAATGTCACACATGATCGCTTAATATAAACCGGATATCGCTATTTTAAAATTAATGTTTCAAATACCTTTTATTTAAAATTATCTATTATTTAATTTTATTACGTAAAAATAATAATATGGTTTAACATATATTTTTATAAATTCAGGTTCTACACATATTTTATTTAAAATTAGTCTTAAAAAATTTATGACATGATAATCATGCCTATTTTAATAAAATATCCTTCCATTTAAGATTGCGTACATTTTAACTTAATGGCTTTGTATTGCTTTATGATATTTTTATTATAATTTCTGTATATACTTTATTTTAAATACCCATATAATAACTCTACACATATGCATATAAAGTTATATCAAATTGATTTAATTGTATTGATATGATTTCATTCCAACTTCTTTGAAATGAAATAAAATTATATTTATAATGCAACATTATTTTATATGATAAATTTTTAAATAACATAATCATTAATAGTAATATTAAATAATTATAATTATAAATAAAAATCTACATATCTAATAAACAAATATGTTTATTTTATATTATAAGTTTTAATTATAAAGTTTAAATTAAAGTTATTAAAGTCAATAAAGTTATTAAAGTCAATAAAGTTATTAAAGTCAATGAAGTTAATAAAGTTAATAAAGTTATTAAAATTAATAAAGTTATTAAAATGAATAAAGTCAATAACATTTTTACTATATTTTTTACTACATTTTTTAATGATATGATTTCTGATTTTATATATTATTTATATTTTATGGCATTGAAATATCAAAATCCCAGAAATAAAAACCATTTAGACCATTTAATAAAAGAATCCTCTAAGAAATGCACAGCAAATTATTGCATATGTTTAAAAAAACAATCATTGCTAAAGTGATGTAAGTACAATATTGTAATACGCTAGGTGACACACATATCAATCTCACATGTTTAGTATTTCAAAACAAGGTTACATTGGCGTACATTGCTTGCATTTTTATATTATAAAAAGTTCTTCTTCGAACGCAGAAGCGGCATAAGCAGCGGTTTGATATGCAAGACTGGTATCAATAAAATGATATTTCTTATTTAGACGTTATGCTGGTCGTTTCTTCATTTAGAGCCCAAGGCTCTAAAATAAGTTACTCTAGATTTACCAGTATTTAAATTAATTAAATGCTATTACGAAAGCCCTTACAAAGCTATCACCTGTTTAGTAACAAAACGTCTTCTAGTAACAATCTAACTAAATATGAGTTTTATTGAAGTGGCATCAGAAATTATTATCGCTATATTCTTTCAAAGTTGTATTTTGTAATTTAGCCTTTGATTATGCACTATTTAATTGAGAGGCTGTTTTAATTTTTGTCACGATCTAAATAAATCTTATCTATTTATTATTCACCAACCCTCTTTAATTATGGTAATCTGTGTAATAAATTATTCTATTGTAATATTGATGCGTTTGATTCTATTGTAATATTAATGCGTTATGTGAAAAGTTGATACGTTTCATTTGAAGCTTATTTATTTAATTGTTGATCCGCAGTTTTAGTAAGGTTAAATCTTTAGCCTTATTCAAGTAAGGGCTCTAATAATTACTGGTTATGAAAAAATGTATCCGTGTACGTAAGTTCAACAACCCTAAAATAAAAATTTATAATTCCTGTCTACGCCCTAAACTAAGAATTACTTTGACTCCGCTGGGATTGGATGAACTTTAACTGGAAATAGAATTTATTTATCCCGTTGGGGTTCACACAATCCCATGTCATAAAAATAAATCCAGGTCAAAAATTGGAGTAGACCTGGATTTGTCATTGTAGATAAATTTTCTACGACGTACAGGTTATCAAAAAATTACCAAAGATGGTCTCTGGTGTACAGGTCCGAATTTGCCGTTTAAGGGGCGTCCGACTATGCCCTAATTTTTTTTATTAATGTTTAGACATTACGACGATAAGCACCCTAAACGCCTTAAGTGCCCTAAAGACCCTAAAATCCTAAAGGCCGTAAGTGCTTTAATGGCTCTACGCATCTTAAAGATTCTAAAAGGCCAAATGGCTTTTTGCGTACCTCTGCGCTGGTGGTCTATTTGAACTGTTGAATATGCAACCATTAATTTTTAGTCATAAACAGGGCAAATAATGGTCATTGAGAACTTCCCAGAAACTTTTGGGCCTTGAAGTTAATCGAGATTATATGATCAAAACAGAAAATTTGTATTTTTGACAATAACATTTCCTGGCAAAAAATATAATCAGATAAATGATTATATAAAAGAAATTAGTGTTTTTGGCTATTTTCAAAAGCACATTAAAATTACAGTAAAATTTCACCATTAATTATTTTATTTAGTGTACGTAGATCGTAAATTTTGCGACTTGCTTCAAGAGTATTTATATTAAAGTGAGTTAAAAAGGCTTACTTCCGATTCCGCTATTACTATTTCGAAACATTCAACTCAATCGTATATTCTCATATCGTAGGTATCAGTTTTTTCCCGAAGGAAATGGATAATAAAAAATTAATAATATACAAAGTTTTATAAAACTTAATCTATGACCGCTCTAAAAATATACATTTCCGATTAGAGAATCAGAGTAATATTTTTTTCCTTATTTTCTAAGTGCCTTATATTTCATAAGATAAAAGAATAAGGATAAGAGTAGGGATAAGAGTAGAGGAAAAAGTTTTCGTTTGTCAGCTTTCGGGAAAAGCTTTCGAATTGATGTCAAGTATTTTTTGCTGTAGTTCATGATACTTGCCATTCATATTCGCACCATTGTAATAAGATTTCCAGTGTCCATGGTTGTACACAGAGTGTGGCTATTTTTCTCTATCGCACGAAAGCATTCTGACTAATATAAGGTTGAGCATATCATGACAAACGGCTGCCCTCCGTGCTAGAAGCTTGGTACGTCCATGCCAGTTTCATCATGTACATCAAAGGTTTCAAAGCTTATATCTTTTGACTCTATTATGGCTAGTTGCGTAGGACTTTTATATATCTTTTGAGTGTTTTAACCATTTACTCAAGAGGGGAACAAAACATATCGGGCAACATTTACTGCATTCACAACATTTACTGCTCTATCTTCGTTTTGTAATCTGTATATAGGATCGGATAGGTTGTCTATAACTCAAGGCCCCTTAAAATTAGGGAGGCTTGTTACTCTATTTTCTTATATATTATTGTTTCCTATTTACTCAACGGTGGGGGGGGGGGGGACATTTTTAAGGTTCCTCGTGTCAATGCAGCATTTACTATATATCTTATTTATTAAATTTATTAAAGACAGTCTAAAATTTAGTTGTATATTATATGATTAGGATTGGTGGTTTATCACTCAAAGCCCCCTAAAACTTAGGGGGCCTTGTTTCGTTACACTTATATATGTGTCGTTGGCTTAACGTAGTAATTTTAGATGACTACTTCACTCATACAATATTCCTATCACATAAACGTTCCTATCTTTGTTTTTATGTATTTTATTATTATACTAGTGGACTTGGCAAATTTTGTTTTGCCACCACCTGGCCCTCATCTTTGTTTCCGGCGCTAATAACCCCACTGTCCGCGTTCCGGCGGCCAGCGACACGTCAAATTCCCGCGGCTTTTTCGTGGCCAGCGCCATAGTCCAGTTGCCGGGGCCAGTAATGTGATATAATAGCGGTATGGTCTACTTGCGACCAGTGATATGGCCTCTTTGTCGCGGCCAGTGTCCGCGTGTTGCAGCGCCATCTAATGGCGAGTTACAACAAAGTGGATAGCATAAAAATATTCTTTGTACTCAAATACCTAAACATATAAATCTTAATGGCGATCGGCTGACCGGTGTAGAAGTTGATGTGCTGTAGCGCCTCTAGTGGTGACTTACAACAAAGTGGATAGCATAAAAATATTCTTCATACTCAAATACCTATGTAAATAAATTTTTATGGCAATCGGTTGAATGGTATAGAACTTGATGAATTGCAGCGCCATCTAGTAGCGCGTTACAACAATGTGGGTAGCATGAAAACTTTCTCCCTGAAAAATACATATATGAGCCTATTTTCTTGATAAGCGGTCAAACGGTGTCGGAGTCTATTAACGTTATACCAATATACCAACATTTATATATATATATACATATATATATATACATATATATATATTCCATATATATATATATATTCCATATATATATATATATATATATATATTCCACATTTAAGTTTACCATTTTCCAAGCAACTGTTCCAATTTTTAGCCAAATCGATCTAGCTGTTCCCAAGTAACGCGTTTACTAACCAGTTTTTCCCGAATTTTCCAATTTTCCGGGTAACTTTTTCAATTTTTCTCTTCGTAAGAACCTTATATGGATAGTTAGAAATATGCTCAAAAAGAAATTAGCCATACCGATTCAGCCGTTCTCAAGTTATGCGCTTACAGAGAACAAGATTGCATTTTTATTACATAAATTATTCCAGATTTGATTTTATAATTTTCCGCGCAACTTCTCCAATTTTTCGTTCCGTAAGAACTTTACTCGGAGTGTTAGAAACATTTCTGAAAAGAAACTAGCCAAATCGATACAGCCTTTCTCAAGTTATTGCGCTTACCAACGGATTTCAGTTTTTCAGTTTTTCCTGCTGAGTTTTCCAATTTTCCGGGCAACTTTTCTAATATTTCAAGCAAAAATCTTGCGTGGATGGTTTGGAACTTTTTAAAAAGAAATTAACCAAATCGATCCAGACGCTCCCAGGTGAAGCGTTTATCAACAAGTTTGTCCAGAATTATCCAATTTTCCGAGCAACTTTCCGAATTTTTCGTACAGTGAAAACATTATTCGGACGGTTAGGAACATTTTTAAAAAGAAATTAGCCACATCGATCTAGCTGTTCCCAAGTGTGCGCTTACCGACCGTTTCTCCTGAATTTTACCATTTTCCGGGCAAATTTTCCCATTTTTCTCTGCTTAAGAACATTCTATGGATGGTTAGGAATGTTCTGATAGGATACTAGCCAAACCGATCCAGGCGTTCTCAAGTTACCAACGCTTACCAACGATTCATTTTCATTATATAAATTATTCCACATTGAATTGTACAATTTTGGTAACTTTTTCAATTGTCCTTTCCGTGAGAACTTTACTCGGAGTGTTAGGAACATTTCTAAAAAGTAACTAGCCAAATCGATGCAGCTTTTCTCAAATTATTGCGATTTCAGTTTTTCTTGAATTTTTCAATTTTCCAGGCAACTTTTCCAATTTTACTTTCCGCAAAAAACTTGCTTGATCGGGTAGGAACATTTTTAAAAAGAAACTAACCAAAACGTTGGTCGGATGGTTAGCAATATTCTAAAAAAGAAATTAGCCAAACCGATCCAGCCGTTCTCAAGTTATACGCTTAGAAACGAACAGTTATACTCTTACCAACGCTTATCAACAAATCATTTTTATTATATAAATTCTTCCACATTGAATTTTACAATTTTACTGGTAACTTCCAATTTTTCTTTCCGTGTAAACTTTACTCGTAGTGTTAGGAACATTTCTATTAAGAAACTAGCCAAACCGATACAGCCCTTCTCAAGTTATTGCAATTTCAGTTTTTCCTGAATTTTCCAATTTTCCAGGCAACTTTTCCAATTTTACTTTTCGCAAGAAACTTGCTTGATCAGTTAGGAACATTTTCAAAAAGAACCAAATCGATATAGCCGTTCCCAAGTGATGCACTTATCAGCCAGTTTTTTCTGAATTTTCCAATTTTCCGTTCAACTTTTACCGTTCAACATACGTTCAACATACCGTAGAAACCTTATTTGGACGGTTAGGAAGATTTTTAAAAAGATATTAGCCAAACCAATCCAGCTGTTCCCAAATGTGCGCTTAACTACCGTTTCTTCTGAATTTTCCAATGTTGCGGGCAACTTTTCCAATCTTACTCTACGCCAGAACGTTTAACGGATCGTTAGGAGTATGCCAAAAAAGAAATTAGCCAAACCGATCCCACCGTTCTCAACTTATACGCTTACCAATGAACACGATTTCATTTTTATTATTTAAATTATTCCACATTAAATTTTACCATTTTCCGGGCAACTTTTCCGATTTTTCTTTCCGGAAGAACTATACTCGGAGTGCTAGAAAAATTTCTAAAAAGAAACTAGGCAAATGGATACAACATTTCTCAAGTTATTGCGCTAACCAACGGATTTCAGTTTTTCCCGAATTTTCCAATTTCCCCGGGCAACTTTTCCAATTTTGTTCTCCGTAAGAACCTATCCCTCAAGGTTGGGAACATTTTAGAAAAGAAATTAACCAAATCGATCCAGCCGTTCTCAAGTTATACGCTTACCAACAAACAGGATTTTATTTTGATTACATAAATTAGTCAACATGTAATTTTATAATTTTCTGGGCAACTTTTCCAATTTTTCGGTCCGTAAGAACCTTTCTGGGAGTGTTAGAAATAGTTCTAAATGGAAATTAGCCAAATCGATACACATTTTCTCAAGTTATTACGCTTACCAACGGATTTCAGTTTTTCCCGAATTTTCCAATTTTGCGGGCAACTTTTCCAATTTTGCTTACCATAAGCACCTTGCTAGGACTATTAGGAATATTTTTAAAAAGAAGTTAGCTATATCGATCCAGCCGTTCCCAAGTGATGCGCTTATTAACCAGTTTTTCCAAAATTCTCCATTTTTTCGGGCAAATTTTCCAATTTTTCTCTTCGGAAGAACCTTACCCTCATGGTTGGGAACATGATATAAAGAAATTAGCCAAATCGATCCAGCCGTTCTTAAGCTATACGCTTACCAACAAACAGGATTTAATTTTTATTATATAAATGAGTCTACATATAATTTTATAATTTTCTGGGTAACTTTTCCAATTTTTCTTTCCATAGGAACCTAAAAAGAACCATAGGAGTTCTTTTTAGTATTAGGAACATTTTAAAAAGAAATTAGCCAAGGCAACTTTTCCAATTTTCTTTCCGCATAAACCTTAATAGGACGGGTAGAAACATTTTTTAAAAGAAATTGCCCACAGGTTACAATGTTTAAAAACTTATTACTGACGACGATTACATGAGATGTACAATTTCTTGGTCTCGCGTGACAAATGTTATAAGAATTGAACAACGATACACGTGTAGTATCAAGAATTACTGAAAAGTATTTTGTAAATACAGTGTCTGTCTCAGAGGGAGCGGCTGAATTATGAATCTTGTAAATCGACACTGGACCAGCTGGAGAAGGTATAGGTCCAAACCTTCAGTTATTAATGATTGTCTTACAGCGAAAACGATCCTTTCTGTTCAGCACTCCTGGAAGCCCTGATCAAGGCAGCAATCGGCAAACATAGAGGAGAGAGGATACGAAAAATTACTTGGTTGGTCAAAAAGACTCTTATACTGTTCAATCCCTCTTTAAAGTCGACAAAATCGAAGAACTAGAATATGAACTCCAGAGGATAAAATAGGACTGTGCGGCTAAGCGAAATTAGAAGACAAGGTCTAGACTATATAATATTCTGAATCAGACAAATCAAAATCGTAGAAGTATACTCGTCCACAAGCTCCCACCCACCATGAGGAAATAATATCATTTTACGAAAATATCAAAACACCAATACTGAATTATGCCACAGTTTATGAATGAATTTGGTCTTCCTCATTCAACCTCATCCAAAAACTCGACGAACACCTCACATATATTCTTCCAGCGTCTTATTTTCCACTTATTTCTTTATTATTTCCTCTAATTCCACTAACTCTTACTTTCACTAATTTTCCTTTTTTAATTCGACTTATTTCTTAATTCGATCTTAGTTTTCTCTAATTTTCCAGTTATTTCATATTTGCTTATTTTCTTCTATGGTCTTTATTTTGATCTCTAGATGTAAATATGTCTACAGACATTTTATATGTTGTCTACAGAACATGAACCTACAGTTGAAAGATTGGGACTTAAATAAACATGATGCCTAGTGGCTTTTTATAAGTCAATTTGAACTCTATGAAAATTTCCCAAATGTTATTTGCGGCGACCAAAACGCTTATTTTTGAAAAAAGCACAAATCTGGATTTTTTCCAAAATTGCTATGCAAGCCACAAGATATTCCTAATTTATAGTCCAGAAATACAATCAAACTTACGCAAAATTTAAATAAAAGATTTCAAATTGGCCTGCTAGCCGAAGGTGTGCACTGAGTGTTGGTTTTCATTAATGCTTCAATCCAATAGGGCCTTTCAATCCATATCGGTTTTCATTAACGAATGCAATAATACGAGCTGACAACAGAGGGTACCGATGAAGGCTATCACCTATGCCAGAAATGCGCATCTACCCTAACCTTCCATTTATAACCCAATTTTAACTTCCTAAACGTGAATACACAAACTTCCTAAACGTGACTTCCTAAGCATGAAAATTTCCCAAGTGTAATTTAAGGCATATTATGACCAAAACGCGTATTTTTGAAAAAAGCATAAATCTGGATTTTTTTTCAAAATTTCTATGCCGCAAAAGATAGTCCTAATTTAATTCTAAATGCAGGCTCTAGTTCTTTGTTCTCTATTTCTTTTAGTTCACGAGTTATTTAACAGAAATACAATCAAACGTACGGAAAATTTATATAAAAGATTTCAAATTGGCTTGCTAGCGGAAGGTGTGCACTGAGTGTTGGTTTTCATTAACGCTTCAATCCAATAGGGCCTTTCAATCCATATTGGTTTACATTAACGAATGCAATAATACGACTTGAAAACAGAGGGTACTGATGAAGGTTTACACCTATGCCAGAAATGCGCATCTACCCTAACCTTCAGTTTATAAGCCAATTTGAACATTCTAAACGTGAAGATACAAACTTCCTAAACGTGACTTCCTAAGCATGAACAATTTCCAAATCTAATTTGCGGCTAATTATGACCAAAACGCATATTTTTTAAAAGAAGTACAAATCTGGATTTTTTTCCAAAATTTCTATGCCAGGCAAAAGATAGGCCTAATTTAGTTCTAAAAGCAGGCTCTTGTACTTCGTTCCCTATTTTATTTCGTTCACGAGTTATAAACAGAAATACA
Source organism: Adranes taylori (assembly GCA_009867245.2). Taxonomy (NCBI): domain Eukaryota; kingdom Metazoa; phylum Arthropoda; class Insecta; order Coleoptera; family Staphylinidae; genus Adranes; species Adranes taylori. Next base: position 10,806 of record WYDF02001527.1, read on the forward strand.
ATTAAACGTACGCAAAATTTATATAAAAGATTTCAAATTGGCTTCCTAGTCGAAGGTGTGCACTGAGTGCTGGTTTTCATTAACGCTTCAATCCATTAGGGCATTTCAATCCATATTGGTTTACCTTAACGAATGCAATAATACGAGTTGAAAACAGATGGTACCGATGAAGGATATCTCTATGCCAGAAATGCGCATCTACCCTAACCTTAACTTTATAGGCCAATTTGTACTTCCTAAGCATGAAAAATTCCCAAATGTAATTTGCGGCATATTATGACCAAAACGCACAAAAAAAGCACAAATCTGGATTTTTTCCAAAATTTCTATGCAGACAAAAGATAGTTCTAATTTAGTTCTAAACGCAGGCTTTTGCACTTTTTTCCTTATTTCTTATTCCCAATTCTAGCCTAGGAAAGCTAGAAAATTGAATGTTGTAAAAAAATTCAAAACTCAATACCTATAAATTGTAGAATTTTGATTAATCACTTTTTTGAAAGGACATAAGTAAACCTTTCCGAAAATGCAATCCACCAGCACTCCGTAACTTTCCGTTTAAAAATTATGGACTTTTCACATGTCTCATTTAGAGGGCCCAATTTCCAGATAATTACGACATATTCTAACAGCCTACCTTCCTCCAGCTGTTATGGACCGTCCAAATCCGGAAAATGATTTGAAAGCAGGCGTATCTCTTAACGAAGTTATTCCAGGAATACAGACCGGTAGTGAAATTAACCATATTGAAACCCAAATTACCCCTAAGAAATCACAGTCTAAAAGAGATTCACTTCCAGTAGCACACAGTATAGATTTAAAACCTGTAAATTTACCCGGACCTTCCGGTATCACCACCTATTTTTCTCCAGAAGATTTAAGACCAACACCCAAGGCTGAGAAACGTGTAGCTACACAACAAGGACGAAAACCAGCCATTTGGATAGATATTCCAAATGGAACTAGAAAATGACAAAAAGAGAAAAGAATTGAAAAAACAAAAGAAAAAAGCTAAACAATCCGGTGCCAACAGAAATATATGTAAAGATAATATAAGGCTAAAGCTAAAACCAGTGATGCTAGTAGCAGTTTTGAAGATGAAGATGAAACTTTCTGTTTTATTTGTAGCGAACATTTTTCCAACTCTCGTTCAAACGAAAAATGGTTGCAGTGCACTAGTTGCTTCAAATGAGAAGAATGTACAGATAAAAGTCCCTATTTCGTCTATAATCACTGTAATTCCGACGCTGATATATAAAGGAGTAGGGTTTATCACAAGCAACCCCATAAGTGTCACAACGACCCCAGGTCGGGACAAGTTGTGACATTTGGAGTCATATTTTTTTGTTATTAATAAGTATGTTTGTACAGCGTGAAATTTGTTTATTTTTATAGTTTTTTACAGATAAATATTCAAGCAAACTTAATGTCTAGATCTATAAAAAATTGTACGTAAGAATTGTCACAACCAACCCGGTGTCCCCTAATTCTTAAAAGTAATTCCATCTATATGTTGATAATTAAAATTCTATTATTTTGATTTTATTTAATTTCTTCCATAATTGTTAATTTTGACTTCATCACCTGCTCAGCTTTCGCATCTGATAACCCACAATTTGCCCTGGACACAGTTTCAAATTTTTTTTTTGTGACCACTAGGAAACAGTTTGTTAACAATTTAACGAGGGCGATCCTTAACTAAAGAGTCTCTAATTTAATAGTTATGCGATACTTAACTACAGATCTTTACCAAAAAAAAAAAAATTTTAAGATCCGAATCAATTTTCACAAATGCGTTTTTTAGTTTCCGTAGTAAAATGCTGTCTTCTATGTATCTCGTTTGGACCAATGAGCGACAAGACAATTTTAATTTCTTTGTCAAGGCTGTCTTTTTGTACCTTATAAGGACCTCCACTGGCATGATAATAAGTTCGTATAAAGAAATATAATTCTGAAAACACTTACCGTTTGGTGAGCCAGTCCTTAATATACCACCCGCACCTGCATGATGTCCACTTAAAGCTGCCGCCCAGGGAAATGGCCAACCTGCGGCTGCCGCTGCAGCAGCAGCGGCTGCCGCTATTCCCGGATTTCCGCCATGTGCTCCAACCGGATTTGCTTGATGACCTGCAGCAGCTGCTGCAGCGGCCACTAAACGTCCTACAGCTGTAGCGGCATGCAATGGTTGCGGAACGATTACGCCACCTCCGCCGCCGCCATTATGCGAATGATTGTTTATGTGCGGATGCAATTGATGGATAGAAGCTGGGCTTAGGGAGCCATCTTCATGACTCGCCGCTGATTCACCATCCTCAAGATCATCATCACAATCATCCACCGTTATATCTTCATCCGCGTCATCGCTTAATGGATCTGGTTCGCTTGGAGGTGGTGAGTCATTTGCTAGATGATGATGATGAGTCAAGTTGTTATGGTGATGATGATGATGATGATGGTGATGAATTAAACGATCTTCATCTGGGTAACATTTCTCATCGACTTCTTCGACTTTTATTAGAGCGGTCGAAGGTTTCTTACTCGATAAGAGTGACTCAACACTGAACGATATCTTCGTTTTTACGTTCAGCTCAGCTTTTGTCTCCTCCATTTTATTTCCTAGTTTGAACAGCATTCAAGCAGCTTATGAATTAACTTTTTTAGAAATAATCTGTATAGAGGCTTGAAACTAATAAAATCGCAAATTAACAATAGTTTATTGCACTTCAAGAGTCATGTTAGTTGTTAATTATTATCCTAATTATTTTTATTATCGAAGTTGTATAAAAATTGTATTACACAGATAACTGATTAATGGTGGCGTGTCATCTTTTTAATCTCAATCAAGTTTTAATTACAAAAACATTGAACACATTTCAAAGAGAAGCACTTAATATAATCAAACCACGTATTTGAAATCGATTCGTGTGTAGAGATGCCGTACGTACGTAACCGATACTGTATAGAGAATTCCGGGCAGTACAAATATAATTTTTTTCCTTATGGAAAAGATGATTCTCTTACTACTATTCGAAACAAGCGATCGTCTACAACTGATGCCAACCGATGTCACACATTCCCACTTCTGTTAACTGTTTGTCGTCTCAGAACTACGCTTGTTAACCAGATAGGTGGAGTTACAGAGACCACGCCTAACATTGATTGGCAATTTCATACTGCTAACAAAAGTGGGGACCTGCAGGAATTACGTACAGCAGGAAAATCGGAACTGTGTATGGGTACTGTGTTCTACACACGAGGAAATTTGTTTCTAACTCTAATTCTGCTTAAATCCAGTTATAATAT
>WYDF02001538.1:0-14105 GCA_009867245.2 Adranes taylori
ATTTTCTTCACTTCAATTATCCTTTCCATTTAGCCAATTATATCATGCACCCCCTCCCAATTTATTTCTTCTAAGTTGTCCATTAATCTCTGCTTTTCTCTCTCACTCCACGCATATCCTTTATAATCCATTCCCAGCGGTCTTCTTTCTTCACATCTTCCTCGTGCTTCTAATCCAAATTCCACTGAGATTCCCCTGGAAAATGATCTGATTTTATTCTATCCCCAACTTTTGAAGATTCCAAATACTGTCTAGTTCTATGGTTCATAACCACGGTTGTGCAGTACAGATCCCGCATTCATGCCCCCAAACGTAAACTCCCCATCCCAGTCCCCATAAGGGCATCCATTCCGTAAAAACAAATCATCGTCATTCGCTAAGCAAGTAAAGTTTTAATTTTTGGCAAGAAAATATTTATGTTAATAGGGCTATTGTAAAAGAAAACAAAGAAACACTGTGATAGATTGATGAGAAAGGATCATCCATCAGTACGTAGGAAATTCTATGTACGATCTTTCCTCTCTACTCTCGTAGGGAAACTTTGGGATATATGGGCCTCAATGCAGATGACCCATTCACCAAGACCAGAAAACATCACTTCCTAAATGATACCAATACCAGCCCAAAAATATGTCAAACTTTGAAATTAACGCCCTGTACGATATCCAAAGTGAAGTTTATAAGGATGCTCCCAGATGAAATAAGACTAATTTCGATAAAGATGATAAGGGATTCTTAGGACTTCTTGGTGAATAGGGGACACAAAAGATCTTGATAGTCGCAGTGTTAGGGGACCCTTTCCCACTCAAATTTGAAATAATAATAAGCTCTTGTAAAATAATCTTAAAATATTTACATTCATTCGTTCTGTTAGACAACCTTCAAGCGTGCCGCTATCGTTTTTATACAAAAAAAAAATGTGAGCAGGAAATTATTTAGTTAGCGTGTATGCTTAAAGAAAAAAAAAACCGGATTAATGGATTAATTAATCAGGATTGATTAATTATTGTATTAATTAAAACGGGTTAAGTTTAGTAAAACATTTTAGGAGTAGAGCACCCGAAAAATTAAGGTTATAGTTAGTTTCAACATTTATAATTTACCGTTGTCCACCTAATTGTCTTTCGCATTCTGAACATGCGAAATGTTTCATATGCCATGCTCGTCCTTCTGCTTCTGTACATTCATCAGCTAAGATAATCTAAAATAGAAAGTATATTTGTTTTAAATGCGTACTTAATATTAATAAATACTTAAAATTTATATAAATATACTGTAGACAGAAACATATTTGTAATAAAAATTTATTGTAAAACAAATAAGAAATCCTATTAAATCTAATTGAAAATTTTTATGGTAAATGAATATTTTTATTTCATAAATTAAAATTTAATTATCAATAAAAATTCACTAGGATATTTAATTGTAAAAAAATATCAAATTTAATTGTGATAAAAATTTAGAATGTAATGTATTTTTTCTTATTTTAGTAATAAATAATACAATTTTTACTGCTATTGTTAATAATAAATATTTTGCTCATGCAATAATATTAAATATATGACTCATTTTATTTACACATAATATACTTTTATGTACAAAACAAAATAATACACTCAATAAATAATACGCTATAAGAATATAACAATTATTTTCAATATTGTTATATAAATATTATTAAATGAATATTGAACTAGAGAGAAGATCATCTTTATTTGGAGTAGGATAGTGTGGGACACAATGAAACACTTTTTGCATTTTTTGCTGTAACTTGACCATTTTAACGCGGATTGCGCTGAAAAAAAATACTGAACAACCCTTTCTATATATTAAATCTTTATTCCAATTACCAAAATTATACGCCTAACCACATCCGTAAGAAAAAAGTGAAAATATTGTTTCATTGTATCCCACCCATGAGGTACAATGAAACACGTCTTGAATCGGATTGGGACTCAATGAAACAAACAAAAAATTGCTAATAAAATAGAAGTAAATATTTTTTTATCTCAAATCAATGTTGCTAAAATTTATTCCCAACTGTAGGAATCGATTTCTTTTTTTCGTACCAGGTAGAACTTTGGGCATGGGAAGCAACATTTTCAATTGCTTAATGGTCACCATGGACACATCATCCACCGCTAGTTAAAAAGAACCATCTTTAACTTTTGAACTTTTTCTTAAAATCTTTGGTTCTATTTCCTCTTCTGTTTTATTCAAGACCTCTCCAACGAAGTATATTTTGTTTTTGTCTACAAATTCCACTAACACAAAGTCACCTTCCTTCAGTGAATCCGTCTGACCAATCTTCTGTTTCTATGCTATCTTGAGACTTGCATTTTTTCGCTTGCGACTTCTCTCCGCTTGCAGACTTGCGAACTTCTTTTGCGCTGAGCAACGAGCCATCGAGTTTTCTTGAATGTTGTTTTTCTCAGGAATGGCTGTTGCAACTATGCTCCTTCCTGCTTGCCTCTTCCTTTTATTTTTCCGATACCCAGCCTTTGGGAATCCTCTAAGTTCCTCGGGTGAAGTAAAACTCGATAAACTTTTACGATAACTTGCCACTCCTGTAAGATCAGCTAATTGAACAAGCCGCGATTCTGATATATCCGCAGAATGTATCACTATCGGATCAGGCATTCGATCTGGTTGATCTGTGACTCAACTACAGAATAAGTCACTACCTGTAAAGATGCCTCGATCGAATGGGTATATGCCACAATGTTGGAAACCCTAAATTTTGGTAGCAGGGATCATGGCTTTTGTATGGGCTTCATTTACAAAGCCAGCAACGTCATGAATAGTTGTTGTTCGCCCCGGATTTCTATGCTGCCATGAATAGATTGCAGTTGCGTAGTACTTTTTAAATGGTGCATAACAAGCTACCATTTAAAAAGTGGTTGAAGCTTTCCACTACAGTGAGGTGGAAGAGTTACGATTGTAACACCATTAGAACGGGCAACATTAACCACCGAATTGATTTCCTGATGATTATCCATTATTAGCAATGTAGGGTTATCTTTAGATGAATTTGTATGCATAATGAAGTGTTTTAACCATCAGGGCATATTTCATTCGTCATCCGTCCCGACTTACTTGCTAGTTTCATGGAGCCAGGCGGAGCAATGATAAGCATGTGTTGTTTAAATTTCATCCCTGGAAATATGAGAAGTGGAGGAATAAAAGTCCCAGCTGCATTTGCAAAACAGGAAGTTGTAACTAAAGTGTCCTTTTCACCGACAGCAACACTTACTACGCCCCTTTCTCCTCATTCCGCGATTACCCTAATGGATTTTTTGAAAACTATTGGTGTGTCTGTCTCATTCAGGTTCCAAAGCCGGGTTTCGTCTGCAAAGGATGTGGATTTAGACAAAACCGGTTCTAGGTCGTCAAAAAATGTTTTCATGATGGTTACGGTTAAATGAAGTGACCGTAAATAAAACATTTTATAAGACAGTTTGCTTAGGTTAAATATCTATTTGAAAATTTGTTTTCTTATTCAACAACCTGCTTAAAGCTAAGCTTTTCTTACTCAAGATTGCTGAAAACACAAAACATGACGTCGCACCAACTAGCGCTTTCTGTAGGGTGAAAAATGTAGCTTGTGACATTTGTTACTTTGTAGTGAAACACTACTAGGGAGTCGAGCGGTGCAAGCAATCAAGAGTAGCGAAAATTTGAAATGTTTCATTGTACCACATTATGCCCCACTTTACCCTACTACATATTAAATTTTCTTTAAATATTTTTAATATATAAGGCTATTCGATTATTTACCTCATCACATGCAGAACATCGAGGTTTAATTGTTTCAGCATGATGTCGACCACAATGTAGACGTCCTTCCTTATAGAAATAGATTAGATCGACAAGAAGTTCGCGACATACACAGCAACAGAAACATCCTGGATGCCAGCAAATGTTAGGACCAGCACGAGCAGCAAATACACTTATATCGCCAGTTGATAACGGTTCTTCGCACTGAATTATGAATAGTTTTAATTAAACAAATGAAAACTAGATAATATAAAAATATGAATTAATATTGGTGAAGTTTCGAGAATGTGGCTCCTCATCATTTACATTTGAAATATATTTCATACATTATTATAAGCCTCCACTCCAGCCTGTTCCCTTTACGTTTGAAAAGTAATTGCTGATATCACTATGCTACTGTCGGAAGTGCTTTATATTTGCTGCAATTCATATTATGATTATCTAGACGTAACCAACCAGAAGTGAGGGCAATGTTCCAAGAAACCAGGGAAATCAAGAAAGGCTTCTAGCCAAGAATAACAGTTTGTAAGGTACAAAGCTGATAACTTGATCGGAGATGAGACCTGCATAATGGAGAGATGGGTAGAATATTTTGAAAACCTTCTGAATGCTCTGGAGGAGGGTACCTTAGTACCACCAGACCAGGTGAGCGATGGCCTGATTGACAACGTCGGCGAAGAGGGGGTAGACCCAGAAGTGACTCGGCTGGGGTGCCATCCGCTAGGAGAGGATGGCACCCCAGCTGAGCCTTCAAGTATGGTGGGGAAGATGTGAGCGACAGCATGTATACTCTCATTCGTTCAGAAGATTAGAACACAGCGGTGATACGTCCCATCCATAAAAAGAATGACAAGATGATTTGTAGTAAATATCGTGGGATTTCTCTTTTCAACGATGCATACAGGATCTTTTCGAAGGTACTGGCAAGGTGGCTTGAGACATATGCGGAGAAGGAATTAAGCGAATACCAGCGGGGGTCTCGGCGCTATAGGTCAACCTTGGACCATATCCTGTCATTGCGGATGATTCTGGAGAAGTGCTACGAGCATAATGTCAACGTGCACCAGCTCTACATTGACTATAAAGAAGCATATGATAGTGTCAGAAGGTCAACGCTGTAAGTGATATTGGTAGAGATGAGAGTGCCAAAGAAACTCATTAGTCTGCTGTGTATAACTAGGACCAGAGTTAAGATCCAGGGATAAGAAATTTGAGATGCAAAGAGGGCTGCGACAAGGAGATGTACTTTTGACGACCCTCTTCAATATCCGCCTGGAGCATGTCATGCGGAGGATCATGCTCAACCAGCGAGGAACGATCTACACCAGATTCCTTCTGGATATGGTCATCGCATATGATTTTGTCCTTCTTGGTAGAAGCTAGAGAGCATTGATAGATGCGCTGCAACATATGAGTGAAGGAGGGTGGCGCATAAGGCTAAGAATAAACAAAGAAAAAACAAGATTAATGGTCGATACGAGAGAAAAGGAAAGGTTCTGCGCGGTGAGTCATTTGGAATGCGAAAAAGGAAGGTACGAGAGAGTTGGGGAGTTTAATTATTTATGGGCCTTGGTGACTCAGAACAACGAGATCAGTATAGAGATAAAAACATGAATTGCCGTAGGGAACAGAAACTTCTATGCTTTTCATAAGCTACTGCAATCCTCAACCCTCTCTAGAAAACCCAAACTAACCGTGTACCGTATCATAATTCGACAAGTGGTAATCGCTTTGGATGTGAAGTTAGCACGCTCACTGAACGTGACAAGAACGTGCTTCGGGTGGAAAAGAAAGGTGCTGTGAAAGATCATCAGAGTGATTTGTGAAGATGATGAGTGGCGCATTCGAACTAAACAAGAAGTATATCAGCTCTACGGTAATATTGACCTGGTTGCTAAGTTGAAGAAGAGACGGCCGCGGTATCTGGAGCATGTTATAAGAATGGAGGGAGAATCCCCAAGAAGACTTCCGACCAACAATCGGTGGGCAGAAGGAAGCTCCGATGGCCAAGGAAGAGGTGGATTATTGACGTTAGAGAGGATGTGTAGGCGCTGGGGATTCAGAGCTGGAGGGGATGCACTGCAAGCAAGGAGAAATGGACGGCTGCTGTAGGAGAGGCCACATGCTTACATGAACTGTAGCGCCAGAAGAGTGAGTGAGTGAGACGTAACCAACAATACATGAACTCATTTATGCTTTTCGAAAAACCAGCTATATTGTATTTAGTATTCTTTTTCATAAAACTCACTGTACAACTCAATTATTGGACTTCATTTCATAATTCATTTCATTTCTAATTCCCCTCAAGCATTATAGAACACATTTTTTACGCAGCCTGAATTTTACTGTACCCCAGTGTGACCCATTTCAAATCTAAGCATCTATAGAACGCATATTTTTAAACCAATCAGAAAATTTGCTTTTTTTTATAGTGTAGCGGAAAAGCACTATTCTAGTCTAAATTTTACATAGATTTGGTCAACAATTTCAATATTGGACTTCATCTAAGTTCTGTGGTGAAACCGCTAGTGCTTTTCGTTCTTGATTTATAATTTTTAAAATATGGTAAAACTATGTTTCGTAATTGTAAAGAACTTGAATTGCGTGCAATTTGAGCCAGCCATATTTGGTAGTTTGTTTATTGTCGAGTTACGAAAATGTCGCGTTTGAAACAATTTTGTTAATATCGAAAACCCATTACAAACATTAGGAAAATTTTACAATGAGAATTTGCAAGTTATGTAATTATTTTGGTGTCAATTTTATTAAGAAATTTGAGAGGATGTTTTCCTTAAAAGAGACTTTAGCAATCATCGTCTCAAAAGATCGATTGAATACATTGCAGCTGTGACGATGCTGAGTTCCACGTCAACTACTTCATTAACAAGCAGACTTTTCGGATCTGGGGAGAAGAAAATCCACAAATATGTGTATTGTGCAAGAATTGGACATGCACATTATCGTGACATGATGATAACCTTTTTTTAATATGAATTAGATGAAATGAACGTAACTGTGATACGAGTTCAGCAGGATGCCGCCACCTGACATACCACACGCGAAATGACGTTGTTGCTACCACGTTCCCAGTGTCATCTCTCGTTTCGAAGACCCAAACTGGCAGGCAAGGAGTTGCGATTTAACTTGTTTAACGTCAGACAAGTGAAGAGCTCGAACAAGAAATTAAAACGCCAGATTCGTAAAATCCAACTGCCCTTAACTCCAAATCTTTAATACTTTTGATATGGATGTCTATTTCATTTTTGTATACTTATTCCTCTCTTCAGTGGGTATGCTTGAAATGGTCATTAGGACAGCATCGACTGTATCTTCAGGTGATAGAAATTGTTGACCACGCAATGCATTCTTGATGGCGGGAATGCATCAAACGTTTATCGAGCAGTGTGAGCACTCGCATTGTCATGGTGAAGGACCATCCGATGCAGTGGGTTGTGTTTTCGCAGCTCAGAAATGATTTCTGGTAAACAAACGGTTGTGTACTAATCGGCAGTTACCGTCCTTCGATTTTATAAAGGAATTGTAGCCAGATGTCAGGATTTTGATACAAAAGTTGCAACCATCTTTTTCGACACATTGCTGCGAGAACGTATGATGTTGGTTGGGTTCTCGTCATCTTGATACACCCAAACAGTAGACTGACGTTCATTCTCGGGTTCATAAAAATAAATCCAAGACTCGTCATCACTAACGATACCGAACACATTTTTGGAGCGCCCTCTGTTGAAATGATTCAGAGTTCTTCGACACCACTGAAACGAGTCGCAATTTCTTCCTCGATTAACATACGTGGGATCCAACGAGAAACTATTTTTCACGCCCGACTCATCACGTATAATATTTAGATTGAGGTCTTAGAAATGCCCAAGGAACTCTCGTAAGTTACATGACGATCTTCATTAATCCCTAAGAATAAATCCAAGACTCGTTATCATTAACGATATCGTACACATTTTTGGGACGGCCTCTGTTAAAACGATTCAGAGTTCTTCAATACCATTGACATGAGTCGCAATTTCTTCCTCAGTCAACACATGCGGGATCCAACGAGAAACTATTTTTTCACGCCCACCTCATCATGTCTCAACTCATCATGCCCACCTCATAATCGTTTTGATTGAGGTCTTAGAAATGTCCAAGGAACTCTCGTAAGTTACATGACGATCTTCATTAATCCCTAAGTATATGTTGGATAGTATAAGTTATAAGTAATAGCTTTTGTTAATTTATTAGAGAAATACCGGGGATATCTCAGTATAAGAAATAATTTTCACTGAAATAAAATGAAATAAAATATTAAAATTCATAACTTGTAAAATCATTTTCTACATTTACGAGTATAACTTTTCTTGTACTTAACAAGCTGAGAAAAACAAGAAGGCAATGTTAAATATGCGTAAAATTAAAACTCCAAACAGAAATTAAATACGAGGAAAAATAACGGAAAGTTACAGTAGGAACGTAAATATAATGAAAGAAACTGTTGGAATGATTCCCAAAGGATTTTTCTGCATTAATTTAAGCTTCGAGAAACTAAGAGGATATAAATATTATTTTTATTTCCCAAAAGAACATTTCCGTTAGAGGCAGATATAATTAAGTTTCTCGTAATAGAAACTGTTCATATATATAAATTTTTTTGAAATTTTAATAGCAGGTGGTCTTTCAAAATGGTGCAGTAATTAATTTTTTTAATAGTATAACATAATAAACGCACATAGACCATCAGATATAATAACTCGATAACTTTAATTATTATTAGGGTATTTTCTCATTGTTGTACTTTGCTGTTATAAAGACTCTTATATAATTTGTGTTTTAAATAATATTTCATACAGACCAATTTTATTTCTTCCAGTAATGTTAAAGTTGTACGAAAAACTACTGTTAAAAAGACTGAAACCCATCATTAAAGAAAAGATTCTGATACCAGATTATCAATTTGGCTTTAAAGAAGAACACTCACCCATCAAGCGTTAGCACAAGCGCTTGACAAAGTCTGGCGTTAAGGTCACAAACTGAACACACAAACTGAAAAATTTGTAGCTTCGAAGCTACCCAAAACTTATAATATCATACTTTAGAATAAAACAGGAAGATGCTTTTTTGGAGCTAAAAGAAATTAGAGCAGGCGTTCCTCAAGGCAATGTGCTTGGTCCCATACTCTATTTGTTGTACACAAATGACATCCCAGAACTCGATCAAAACAAATTTGCAACATTTCCAAATGATATTGCGATCACGGCAGCAGGAAATAGTCACAATGAAGCCGCTCAAAAGCTTCAAAAATCGATACGCTCGATACTCAAAAGCTTCTATTTCGATATACGAAAATAAATCTGTACAAGTTAACTTCACAAATAAAGAATACTTTCCTATCAGCAATAATGATGTCCACATACTATATAGGGATTCAGCAAAATACCTGGACGTACATCTGGAGGCTAGACTCCGCTGGAAGGTCCATGTGCAAAAAGAGAAGTTGGAATGAAACTCTAGAAAATGTACTGGGTAATTGTCTCCAATTTGTCCATTTAGAATAAAATGCTTCTCTATAAATAACTTTTAAAACCTGTATGGACTTATGGTATACTCGAATGGGGATGTACTAGTAACACGAATAAACTCATCATTCAGCGATTTCAGAACTAAGGAACATCATGGTACTTCAGAAATTGTGACTTGCATTGAGACCTCGAAGTAGACACAATGAGCAAAACTATTTCAAAGTTTGCAAAAGTCACGAGCAGACACTTTGACAATACGCTAACGTCGAGACTATCTAGCTCTTTGATAGCCTCGACGTCTGGCACCCATCTGGCAAGCCGACTCAAATGGACCCATTTGAATTGCTATAAGTGCTAAACGTAAACAGTCACTCGCTAATGATATTGTAAATAGTGTTAGAATCTAAGGAATACTAATGATAAGATCCTTAGTTTAAGTTGCATAAAGTAGTAATTTATTATCAGGTACCCTGTTCAACATCACCTTAGAATCCGTCATGAGGAAATTACCAACAAATCCGGGAGGCACGATATTTAATAGAACATCCCAGAGTCTCGCCTTCGCTGAGGACATTGCTATATCAGCGACACACACCAGACACCTAAACGAGTACGTACAAATCCTCGAGAAGAAGCTAAGAAAATGGAGGTACACGTCAACAAAATATATGATAAACACTTGGAACACAATCATATGGCGGAACACTGACAAATTCAATGGTTACCAAAGGCTCGAGGCATTCAAATATTTGGGAGGTATCTTAACACACAACATCGAAGTACCCGACGAAATCAAAGCAAGAGTAACTGTCGGGAACCAGTGCTTCTTTAGCTTCCAAAAGATGCTTAAGTCTTCCCTCGTCTCTAAGAAATTTGGTGTATAAAACCATTATAAAGCCAATCGTATTATATGACTCATACGAAACCTGGTCTGTCAGGAAAAAAGAGGAGAACCTACTGTGCGCCTGGGAGAGGAAAGTCCTTCGCAAGATTTTTGGTGTTGTACACGAGAACAATGAGTGGCGAATAAGAACCAATAAAGAACTGGAAGACCTCTGTAACAATCCATCGATCATGCCAAGAAGACTACGTTAGTTCGGCCACGTCCAGATAATGGGAGATCAGCGGGTGACAAAAAAAGTTCTTAACTGAAGACCTGTAGGAAGAAGATTCGTGGGCGCCCTATACTTTGATGGCTGGATGATGAAGAGGAAGACCTTCGCATACTAGGAGTCCTAATTTGGAGATAGTTGGCTATCCGGAGAAATGACAAAATCTGTAGTAGGCAAGACCCGGGTTCTTAATAGACTGTAGCGCCATCTAGTACGTAAAAGAAATTTAAGTTAATATTACTCACTGATCAACGGTAAATGATTAGGTTGTAATGTCTCAGAATGTCCCGATTGTGAATGTCTTAAATAAAAAAATAATAATATTAAAAATAAAGCCATATACGTAAGTAAAAGACCTTTCTTTTTTATTTCTGTTAAATTCCTATAAGACATAATAGAAATATAAAACATATTTTCCTTTATCTTCAAATTTATAGATCCTTAAATTTTCCGAAACTCAGTTACTAAAACCTAACATAAAACACAACTCTATTATTGGAATCTAAAAACGAACGAAGCATATTTCGAATAAGATAGCATATTTTCATGACATATCTGGGAGAATTTATTGCTGCTTAGCTATATATGAGGGCCAACTGCATGCACATATTTTTTTCTGGCGTTCCGTGTTTTAGAAAATTCACCAATCGAAAATAAAACAGATGGTGCGATGCACTTCTTTTGTTTCACTTTTGGCTGAGGGGAGATATATTTGATTAATAAATATATTGTCAATATGGATGACATAGTAATTTTTACTTTACAGTGTTATAAAATTCATTGAAGATGTGATTTAGCAGGGATAGTAGCGTAGCTTTAGTAATTATAGCAATGCGGTGTGAGAGGGTTCTCTTAGCTTTACAAAGAAAGAAAAACTTCTTAATATCAAAGAATCATGCTTGCTGAAGTACCCGATATTTCTAGTTATCTGAGATCATCTAAATATAAATTAATCATTTCGTGGTGGTTTCTATTACACTGGCGTTACAGTCCTTGTAGAACCTCTTTCCGCCATGTTCTGATGTTCAATTTGCGTAGATCTTCGGACACACTATCCATCCATCTCTTGCCTGGACCACCTATGAGTCGAATCCCTTCTGGTTTGGTATTCAATACCTTTTTCGGTATCCTGGTGTCATTCATCCTCTCAAGGTGTCCGAACCACCTTATTCAGCTTGTTTTAATGTTAGTGACGATTGATGGTCTTCTATATAGGTCTTCCAGTTCCACATTGGTTCGAATTCTCCATCTATTTCTGTCATGTATGGCACCAAAAATTCTCCTTAAGATTTTGCGTTCCCAGGCTCCTAGGCGGTTTTCCTTTGCCGCCTATGTTAGTGTCCATGTTTCTGAGCCATATGTTACTGCTGGTTTGATGATTGTAGAATACACTTTCACTTTTAGTTACTTGGATATTAATGATGACTTAAGCACATTGAGAAAACTGTAGTACCATCTGTTTCCTGTTGAATTCGTCAAACTCCCGGACATTCCTCCATCGGGTGTTGTGCTCGGGTGTTGTGCTCGATGCTATTAATCATATACTTGCTTTTTGTCTGGATCGTTTCTAGTATCATGGTGGTTGCTTTGGACTTCAGGGTTCCTAGATTTTCCCTTCGTGACCCTTGTCTACTAGCTACCATATCTGTCATCAGTAGTTGATTGTCTGTTGTCTGTATTTGAGGCCTGGCATTCCAAAACGTTGTAGTAGGCTTTTATAAGTTTATTGTATGGTTAGGTTCTATATGCGACATTTTATGGTTTCCACTAAGGTTACCCTTTTAACCTGTAAATTCACTCATGAAACTCATAACGTTATAAGTACCGTGGCACTTGCAAATAGCATTGTAATTGCTGCGGCGTCAGTCGCGGTGAAAGAATAGAAGGCGACGAAGTAAGGCAAAGAAAAGTACTGGAATGTTCTCAAAGCGGGTGAAAAACGTAATGAAGTGTCATACGTCCGCACGATCAGTGTCTCCAAAAAATCCACCATCAGAGGTTTGTACACAAGTTAAGATCTGTTGTATACATGTCATGTCACATTCTTTAACAGATAACCTGCAGATGTAACTTAAGTTGTACCTCCATCACTTTGCACTGCCGAAAAAATTTATTTGAAAAATTTTATGAACTGACGGACTACGAAACGTTCGGCGATTCATACATCTTCAACTAATTAAACGACGAAGGCATAGAAATTGCGAGCAGGTACCAGAGAGTACGCGCCAATAATTTGCTACCCTTACCTGGTGGACTTTCTGTGACACATATGGCAATACACAACGGCGTGTTCAGCTGTTTTGACAAGACAAATTGATCATAGTTAAAAATGTGCAAAGCTCAATGTGCAGAACAAAAATATATGAATGGCGTAATAAGAATGGCGTATTGAGCACATTTCGTCTTTTCCATCTGAAATAGGCCATTGGAATAGAAACTAAAGCGAATCACGTTACCTCTTCCCAGACCTGAATGTTTCAAGATTGTACCGACCATTACTTAGAGAAATACTGCCAAAACTATGCTAAACCTCCTGTTTCTAGGCAATGGTATAATAAAATCTTCCTGTCTTACCGGCAATCTGTGTCACAAGTAGATAGATGCTCCACTTGTGACAAACTGAGAAGGCAGATTAAAGTATCTCAGGAGTCGAACAGCAAGAGGCAAGAGTACAGCTGGAACTTCATGATAGGTAGTCAGAAGTAGCAGTGAAGGCAATGCAAGAGAAGATCCAAAACGCCAAAAATTCTGATGCTTATGTGATTAGCTAAGATATGCAACAGCAGATGTATATATCTTTGCACACTCCGAAACGTATTATGCCAAAGAGCCCGCATGTTTTAATTAAGGAATACATGATTCCGAAATGGACAAAGGTATAATATGTTTTTGGACAAAAATTATAGGCGGTCGTGGTTCACCAGAAGTGGCCCACTTCGTCTACAAATTTTCGATAATGTATGGAAGTATCTTAGGGAAAGAGGGGGGGGGGGCTCATGAGAGTAAGAAGAAAGATAATTTTGATACAGTTGAGAGAATGGGAGGAAAAATTTAAGAGAGAAGTGGATGATAGAGGGAATGAGGCAAAAATATAATGGAAAAGGAGAGATATGTGATTGGAATGGTTACGGGAAATGCAGAAGAGATAAGAGTGGAAGAAGTGAAGGAGGAGGTATTGAGAATGAAAAAAACAAAATGGACCTGATATGTTGCCAGCAGATATATGGGGATAATTAAATGAAAGTGGGCTAATGGCTTTAACGAGGGGTATAAATGAAGTATGGTGTGGAAAGGAAAGAATACCTGAGGAATGGTGCTGTATGCAAAAAAATTGAATACAAGATTGGAAAAGGAAATGAAGGAGAATGATGTATTATCAAGGACATAAACCAAGGTTTGTTAGAGACAGGGGGACCTCAGACAATATAGTAACATTAAATAATATAATGCAGCAAGAATTAGGTAAAAAAAGAAAGCTGTGTTTGTTGTTTGTGAACCTAAAATCCGCATTTGACAGCTTAATAAGAGAGCAATTGTGGGAGAAGATGGAGAAAGTTGATATATCAGAGAGAATGTTAAGAGGTATGTATGAAGGAACGAAAGTAAGAGCGAGAGTACGCCAAAATGTATCAGAATGGTTTGAAGAGGGGTGTAAAGCAAGGAAGTCTAATGAGCGAAATTATTCAATATA
>WYDF02001549.1:0-14104 GCA_009867245.2 Adranes taylori
TTCGTTATTTCGTGGTGATGTCCAAGTATATAATCGTCGTGGAGGTAGCTTGTAGAAGGTGTTAGTGATGACTAACTCTTTTTCCTGACAGAACTGTATGAGTCTATCACCTCCTTTACCAAACTTAGCGTTAAAATCTCCCATTATTATACTATGTTCGTGTTTCTTCAATTTTTTGGTAAGCGCATCTAAGTCTGAGTAGAACTTCTCTATAGTTTCTTCATCGCTGTCAGCTGTAGGAGCATATACCTATACGAGGTTGGTATTTATAGGCTTTGTGCGTAGCTGTATCAGCATAATTCTCTCATTGAAGGGCACGAAATTAGCGACATGTTGTTGCAGTTCCTTTTTGATCATAATGTTCACACCACGCTCATGCTCGCCATTTTGGCATCCCGAATAGTAAAGTACCACATCGTCATGAATGCAGTGTCCTGTATTTGGCCAGCTAACTTCGCTGAGACCAAGAACTTCTATTCCAACTCTACGCATCTCTAAAGCAACGATTGTTAACTTTCCCGCCTTATAGAGGGTTTTGATGTGCCACGTTGCAATTCGATTTGAGGTCGAATTTCTATTTTTCTGTTTTTCTAAATGGCTGACACCCAGTTTGAATACAGAAACGAGGAAGGTACGCGTGCAGCACTCTTCTCATTAAATGTTCTAACTCGATGATGCTTTGACATGTACCCGGGCGAATATGCGTGCTTCATCGACAATCGAAAGGGGTTTGATAGCATGAAGCAGCTCTTTACTGGCATCAATATACCACTTGATATAAGAATGCGTATTCAGCGTTGCTATGTTTTCCCAATTCTTTTATATCGGGCTGAATGCGAACCCTCAACTCGACTATGGAAAAGTCGAGTTGAGGGTTCTTGAAGCATTGGAGATGTATTTGTATCGGACAGTTCTCAAAATCCCTTGGACCGAGAAAGTTACCAATATTGAGGTCTTAGAAAGAATGAACAAGGAAAGGGAGCTACTAAGTACCGCCAAGAAAAGAAAGCTCCAATATCGATCATGTTATCAGAGGACCTTCTAAAGCTAATTATTGAAGGTAAATTCCATTAAAATTTTCAACACAGCAGTTTCGAAGATTCAAATCGCCATGTAGATTGCCAACGAACAAGAAAAAAAATTTGCTGATGCACCCAATTTTGAATTTCTATGTAGCAGTTTATCTCTTTTTGATGAAGGTTAAATGAAAGTTTTGGAAGGAAATAATACATTGCTTCTCTTTTATACGTTAATAGATCCTGTAAAAGTGGATATAAGAAATAAGCAAAGATGCCAGAATTATTTTTCTGTTACATCACCTTTTTAATTAAACTAGTATTACAGGTAATAGACAATGCTATTAAAGAAGTAATTATAAATGTTACTTCAAATGCTCTTCTACAACAGCAAAACTAATATCATTTTATATTAGCAATTAAATTGTTATATTTTACAGTCACATAAAAGTGATGTTTATCAACATAACATAAACTATGTATACTTTTAAATATTACACGGATCTGATTAGTAATTGTTTCGTCCAAGTGTAAACATTATATTTGTTACGATGGGTTTAAGGCACTAGAGAAATCTCTTCTTTCAAACAATGCGACATGTTCCTTAAATTTTGTGTATAGTATTTGTTAAAGTGTATTGTTAAAGTCTATACTTTTTTGAGATGTTTAGTGACACTTTGCCTTTAAGACATTCTTTTGTGTTTTGGGAGTAGAATTCTTAAAGTGACCCGTACAGTCCAGCAGTGATCAACAATCATTAACGTTTTTCCATCGCCTACAGTATCTTTGGAATATCCTGGTGAAATCTCTTTGCTTGCTCCTCAGTGACTTCATCCGGCTTGCCAGAAAACACATCGAATGTAAAAATCAATGAGTAATAATTTTTTATCAATTGGTGAAATTTAAATTTAAGTCAACCCTCGAATTGATGCTTGAATATTCTTCACACTCAATAATATTAGTTTTAGGAACACCTATTGTTGATATTAATAAATCTGTTTCATCAGAATTTTTAAGATTAATATCAATAAGGTTTCTGTTGGCAGAATAACAGAAATATTCATAAGTATTGATTTAACGTGATTAATTAAAAATTAAGAAACAGGGGATCATCAGTAACCAAGAAATCAGTATCTCGATCAATATGGTTTTGTAAATTATTGACTACAGAGCCTTGATTATCATTCTGACAAGATGAATTGTTGATACCACTAGCTCGTTTAAACGGTTTGTGTGTTTGTTGACTATTTGAAGAGTTGAGTTTCCAAGATGGTTGGGATTCATCGAGGGCTAAATAATATTGGGTAGAACTTGCATTAACACTGATTTGAAAACTGGTAATCAGATTTCAAGAACATCAAACTCCAAATAAAGTTGACGAATAAAACCTTTTTCATTAGTAGTTGGAGTTCACTGGATTGTTGAAGCTCAAGTATTTACGCTAAATGTAAATTTGTTTACATGCCGTCTATAATTATCAATTTTAGTTAAATTGTTCAGTTTTACATGAACAATTTCTTTTCTATTCTTAAATTTTGTGGATTCCGTACCGATATAATCACTAAGCTTTTTATATATTTAAAAAACGTAGAGCATAGACAGATTAGGGGTTCAGGCGACCTCTATGTCGCTATTTCAATTGTTTATACTCGCTGTTCTTTTACTCGTAGCACCGTACTGGCGAATTTTCCAACAGCTCTCCAGTTTGTTTCCGCTTTTATCATCAATTCCATTATGTTCCTTGGCTGGATGTCCTCTACTAACGTTCGCTTTAATGTCATTCTTTCCGTTTCCCACTCGAAACCTTAAAAAATTGCGTGTTCCGCATCGTCATTAGGGCGTTCGCATTGCTCACATTCTATGTTTTGCCTCCTGTTTATTCTCTATGTTCTCTCTAAGTATTGCCGGTGAGCATATACGTCAGGAACAAGCTCTAGTCGCGTGTATCCTATTGATCCAGGTACTTATGTTGGATATAAATTTCCTTGTCCACTTTAGTAGACCTTTGCCATTCCATTTGCCATTGATCCATAAGGGATTGTCTAGCCATAGCTTCTAGCCCTTCGGTTCTTTCCTGCACTCTCTTTTGCGTGCCTATCATTTGCCTCACTTGTACTAGGAGTTTTTTTGGTGGGATACTGGTGATTATATTCCGTGCTTCTGTTGATGTCGTACAGTACGCCTTTGTCACTTCCAATAGGGAAGACTTTATACCATTGCGGGTATCCTGCCTCGTCCATGGCCTCCTCCTATATCAGCATAGCGTATAATAGTATACTGTCCGTTACCTTACATAGTACATTCCTCCCATTCTAGGCTTTAATCTGGATACTGGGAGACTTCCTTTAAAGCACGGTCCGTCAATTCTGGATGTGACTAAAAAACCAAAAGCCACTGTCTAACGTAAATCCCAGGTACTTTAATAAATTTAGAACCTTTATTTATTGCCCTTTGATATGCATATTTGGGACTTTGCACTTTATTTTCCCTATGAGAAGGAGCGCTTTTGTTTTATGAGCAGCCAGTCTACGTTTTTATATCCATTCTTCTATGAGGAATAATGTTCTATTAATTACATATTCAAGCTTAGCTTGTTCGTTTGCTGATGCTATTCGACCCACATCGTCAGCGCATCGGCCTAGCCATATTCCAGCCGGAACTCTCAATCACATAAGCCCGTTGAAAAGTACGTTTTAAAGTGTAGATCCTAGAATGGATCCTACTGTACTCCGCTTTTTATGGAGGTCCCCTTTGTACCATTTTCTGTCTCGTATCGGACAGTACGCATGCTTAAATAGTTGTCAATAATTTTACGTAGGTAAATTGAAACCTTTAGTGCCTCGAATGGTTGCAGAATATGTAACTAACCGAGTTGCGGCGTTTTTAACATCTATAGTTATCAACGCGCATAATTTCTTGTTTTGTGCTATACTCTGAGCTGATTTTGTTGCAATATTGCGACCGTTCTCGATTGGATCCATCGTTAAGAGGGTGCTTTTAAACCCAAATTGATTTTTGGCAAGCTGGTTGTCTATTATATCGTTTATTCTATCCAGCAGAAGCCTCCTCCTGAGATTTTTTGCCAGGCAGTTAAACACGCTTCTGTAGGTTTAGATTTTAGAATAAAGACCAACTCTGCAGATTTACATTGAGTGGGGAACTTACCTTCGGCCAATATGTTATTAAATATATTCCGTAGACTCTCTGGGTTGCTCTTCTCCCAGGATATTAAGGATCTCATTTGGTATCTTGACCTATTCCTATTCCTGTGACGGCATCTTTTATCTCTTTGATTCGAATAGTGGGACCTCTGTAGGCTCTACGTTGATCCTTATATATATTTTCTCTTGATGCGTTGGAAAAGTGCCTCTTACGACCTCCTCCATGTTGTCTAGATTAGGTTGTTTCCTGTGTAGTTTTTACTACTATCTTCTATGGTAGACCCCACACGGGCCTTCCAGTAGCAGTCTATTCCAGCAAGTATTTTCGCTACACTTGATTGCAGATTTCAAGTTTTTCCTAGCGGCTGTTGCGACTTCCTGTTCTTCTAAACAGTTATTACTGCCATGTCATTTGATTTTCCTGCGATATTTGCGTATCGTTTCTTTGTTCAAATATTTCACCAGTAGACACATCTTCCTTGGATACCATTTCCACATTGGGGAATATTATGATCGCAGGCTTTGATGACCTCTCTGGTTAGCTAACTAACATGCTCTTCTGCTCCTCTTAAATGTTATTGTATACTGATTGTCAATAGTTGCTTGCGAATGTTCTCTTTGCCCATCTTTTTTCTAGCCCACCCTTGTGGTTTTCTAGTACTTGCTTCTGAATGATTATTATTATTCGTCTTACAGTAAAGAATGGAAAGTCTTTCTTAGAACTTTCCATTCTTTTATTCTATTATACAGTTTCGGAGTGGCCAATGTTATGCCCAAGATAGACTCCGATTCTCCTCTATGAAAAGTAGGTTTGCATAAACGTTCTGCCAGTACTCTGCTTCTACAATCTATTTTCTGTGAACCCCATTTAGTCGATTTGGAGTTGAAGTCCCCAGCTATAAGTTCTTCCGTGTTGTATGCCCTAGCCAACTCTTTAATTCAGTTGTGTTTTCAACTAAGCTGCATCTCAATATTATCTCATTCCAGTGGAGGCAGATAAGGAACGATGTTATTGCGGAGACAATATAGATGTTTGTATAGCTGATCTCGATATGTAAATACCATTTTTAATTCGGGTTTTAACCAATACATGATGGAGTGCCTTCAAAAAAAGTTAGAAGCACTGGAGGAAATCTTGACTGACATAAAAGATAGTTTGAGGTGCAGCTGGATACATTTTAGTACGAGTCATATTATTAATTCAGTTTTTAGTTCTTTAATTAAAATGCATTTGTAATCCCAAATTCTCTTGGTTTTTTTTTTTTGGTAACCATCGTTTTTCCTGTATACCACTTCTATGTACCCATGATTTGAGTACTTGGGCCACTCAGGGCGCTGTGGAACTGCCCTGTTTCTTCGTTTTTTCCTTCTGCTTGACAAATACACCTGTTATTTGTCAAGCACCTGTTCGCGCACATGGATCTGTTCCTGAATTTTCCGGATGTCTTCTTTTGGTTGGCTTCGTAACCTCGTTATGAGATTATCTCTATTTGTTTCGGCTATTTCTATAACATCTTTGATTTGGAGTGCTTTTGCTGTCTCTGTATTTCTGATGAACCATTGGGCGCCTAATGCTTTTCTTCGAAGTTTGTTGTTCGATATACTACATCTTTCTGTGTTCGTGATTGTTCTTCTCGCTCTCAATGAGAGATTTGTATCGTACTTGAGGATGGGGTAGCTAATTGTACCCTTCTCTTAATATGTTGAACAAATTTAACTTGTCGTCGATTTTCAACTTGACTCCTAGATAGGTGGCCTGGGTTGTAGCAGTTATTTTTCTTCGCATTAATTTTACTGGATTTTAGAGTTTTTGCGTTTGTCGCATTCTTGCAACTTACGGATTTCTGTAATAAGTGACCACGGCTGTGCGTCCGTAAATTGTAACAGCTTGGTATATTCTATATGTTGGAATTTCGGCATATTGCTAGTGAATATATTAAACAATACTGATGACACGGGGGATACTTGGGGCACCCCTTCTTCTGCCTTCCTTGTGCATGATACTTCGTTGTCATATTTTATCTAAAACGTTCGGTGTTTCAAAAATTGTTGTACAATTTTTGTTAATTCTAGTGGATACTTATGGGTCTACATCTTGCATACTTATGGGTCGATACTTATGGGTCTACATCTTGAAAACCAATCCATCGTGCTAAACGCGATTATACAATTTTTCAACATCAAGCATTGCCGTGTATACTGTTTGGCCGCGCCTTCTTGCTTTGCTTATAATTGTTTCTAAGTTCGAAGCTTATTGGATGGTTGCCGATTTCTCTCTAAATCCTAGCTCTTTTGGGATAATATTCTCTTCTATGAATCATTGGATTCTGTTTTTCATTATACAGTCCGCCACTTTGGATAAACTGTTTAAACGCTTATCGGTCGCTTGTTTTTGGAATCTCCGGGTTTTTGCCTTTTTTCGATATTGTCGTTATTATAACGTTTTTCCACTTTTGCGGAAAATGACTGAAAATCAGCATTATATTGATGATGTCCGCTATGTGCTTGATAGCGTTCTGCGGGGTCCTCGGGGGGGAGGGGGGTACTTTCAGTGCTGAATTCGGTATTTGATCATCCGCTGGAGCTTTTCTCGGGTTTAAATTTTTCAATATGTTCGAAACTTCATAGTTGATACTTATTCACATTCTGTGAATTCTGAACATCTGATCATAATTTTGGAAGTTTCTACGCCCGATTGATTATATTGCTATTTTTTATTTATCCTTGATTTGAAACTGGCTTTGGAATCCCATTGATTTTTCTCTTTTCTTTCAACATTTTTTTAACTTGTTTTTGTATTTCTCTTGAAGCATTTTTATCATGAGGATGCCGGCTGTATCCATATTTCTTGCGCATTTTTATTAAATGTGTTGATTTCGGTCATTTCGTGCTCGTATCTCCCGCAATCCGTTCTCATAATTGCGGTTTTTGATTTTAGTGTCAAATTCCCTATTTCAGCTATTACATGATAATGATCCGCTGCAAGTGTGTGTTTTATTTATATTTTCCAGTCTTTTTCAATTTTATGGCTGACGAATAGGTCGATTATGTCTCTTCTACGCCTTGTATTTGCTGGTACTGATGTTCGCTCATTTGGTCCTTGTAGTTTTACTCGATGTAATGTTTTGGCTATCTGGAATAAACGTTAGCCGGCTTTGTTTGTGCTCCAGCATCCCCATCAAAAATGTTTCGCGTTCGTTTTCCCGTGTTTGAAAATTTCTTAAACATCTGCATTTGTTATTGTTGATTCATGACAACAATACACTGCTGCAAATACTATTTTTCCCCGCCTATTTGCGTTTCTGTTCATACTGCTTATATAATTGATGTGTTCGTCTGGAGTTGATTGCTGGTATACTTTGTTTTGATTAAGTATGCTACTCCGCCTCCGCTGCTTATTGGGCGAACTGTTCTATTGATTCTATATCCTGGAGTATTGATTTTTCTCCTTTTTTTTCTTGTACAAATTTTTATACTGGCTTTACAATCCATTCACTGCTTTTATTCTGTTGATAATTTGTAGTAATAGTCCAAGTAGAATTTTTTTATCCTACTATCTAGATTGTCGTTCGGTTTTTGAACTATTCCATTCAGCGTTTTCTGTTTGTAGCTGACACCTGTCGTAACTTTCGAAGCTTGCAATCTTTCTTTTCTTTGCTATTTTTGAAGATCAGGGCAATTTCAACTAATTGCTCTATGGTTTCCGTCGCAGTTTGCATATTTATATTCGTTTTCTTTTTCTCGCACTCTTTCATTATATGAGGCTCCGCGCGTTTGAGGCATTTCTGTGAGATTGTGCAACTATATTGCACATGCCCATATTTTTGACATTTGAAGCACTATTGAAACCGGATTGGTCTTCGTTTTCATTCTGTTACATCCATGTACATAACTTTTCTGACGTCGAAAACTTTTTTGGCTTCTTCGTTTTTGTCGGCGTTCACCAAAACCACAGGGATTTTTTGCTCTTATTTCCTAACCTAGTAACTGAATCTACTGGTAGACCATTTTTAACCAGATCCTCCTTATTTTCATCGTTGGAAAGTTCTGTCGGTAGTCCTCTGATGACCACTTTGTTTTCCTCGCTTAATTGGTAAGTATGATATCCCTTTTTCAGACCACCTAGCAGCTTTCTTGTTTCTCTAAAATTATTCGGGGTGGTAGTGTGTATTTTTATTCCTTCCCTTGTGTACTTTGCAGATTCAAGTCCAAAAAGAAAGTACTTTTTACTTCTGTGTAATTGACCTGATTGTCTACAATAATTGGTGGGGCTTCCTGTTTTAGGGCCCTTTTTCGGTCCTCCGTTCTTTATTGTTTAACTTTTTTCTCTTATGTGGCTCTGGCAGAATTAAATCGGAGTTATCATCTCTATTTTCCATTTCTACTTCGTTTTCGCCTTTTAATTTAGAAATTTATATTTATTCCCTAGTAGCTTCGTTATGTTATCTGGGCGTCTAGTTCATCTGCTCTTCTCTAAACAGACATCCTTGCATTTTATTCTCTTTCATATGCCTTCTTCGAAGCTACTTCACTTAGCAGCTTTCGACTTCCTCTTGGGACCATATTATTCCAATTTTCCGCCTACCTCCCCTTTCTAAGATGTACTTAGAAGGTGTTTAATCTCGATTGTGCAAAACTGAATAATGCACTAAGCAAAACGAACTGCACTAAGCAATGCACTTATTCTCTTGCACTATGCAATTTTTTGCACTTTTTATGCACGCAATGCACTATGCACTTTTTATTATGTACTAGTGCTGATATACATATGTGCATCATGGCGCAATGTAGGGTTAAATAAAACATGCTAGGAAAAAAGCAATAAGTGAAAGAAGTATGCAAACTAAAATTGAAGGCTTGTTGAAGACGTGCTGAAAGGGGTAGGTGGTATTGACACTTCTGCGAATTTTATTATATATAGTTAAGGAATATCTCAAGATATTCTGAAAATCTGAGAATAGAACGTAATGCAAAAAATAAATTCTTTTCAATTTCGCCTGTTTAGGCCCACTGTAAAACAGCAAAATCACTATAAGCCTATGGAATAGGTTATATCGTTCTAGTACGCACTTTTTTAATTTTCGAAAAGAATACCCAATACTACTAAGAACGTGTGTGGCATTTTATACACTTTTCTACAGCTTATGTGGGCACGAATAGCGCGGAAATTGCAAAATGGTGGTGTCAGGACTATCAATAAAAGACTTCAAACCGTAATATTAGTCAAAATTTGTGGAAATGTAACAGTTTCCTCCATTCAATTAACCAGTTTTATATAGCAGCAAGGTAGCAGTTCAGCTCAGGTAATTTTCAAATATCTTTAAAACATACAGTTATTACTCCACTTTATAAGAAAAAGGGTGCCTTGCAAAGTCTTGATAATTACAGGGCGATCAGTATTCTTAACACCATGTCAAATGTACTAGATTGTGTCTTTCTCAAAAGACTTATGAATTTCTGCAATGACCATAATCATGGATTTATCAAGGGACATAGTATAGACACGGCAATTTTTGAATGCCTAAAGACCACATTAACTACCATTGGATAACAATGAGTCTTCTCTAGGTATCTTTGTCGATTTGACACGCGCTTTTGACTCCATAAATCATGAAATCAGAAATCAAACTCTTGAATGGCTGTATTCGTATTTGACTGATAGAACACACTCAGTCTCGTTCGTCGATTCATCTTCGTTCCTCGATTCAACTCAACTGCAAATTCGATAGCATACTGGCTCCACTCAAATTATTATACAAGCAAAATCAAGAAGAAATCCATAGATAGGCAACAATGCCAATAGCAATATATCATCATCCAGAATGACAGCAGAAATCAGCAGTCTCTTGAAAATGGCTGAAATGCATCGCGAAATGTAGATTTACCTACCTGCCCTGAGGCAGGAGATAAAACTACACGACACTTCAGCTTCACATCACACAATTTAATAAATCTCGATCGTATGCCACATTTTACCAAAGAATAGTAGTAAATATTGAAGACAAGGTAAAGGTAAACTACAATAAACTAAACGCCAGTAAACGTTCAAAAGGCAACAAATGGATAATAATGGCCAATCTTAAGTTAGTCAATATAAAAATGTAGGTATAGGCCAAATTGGGTTCTGTTTATAATTGGGTTCTGGCCAAATGGTGTAACAGGCTGACGTTAATCAATTAAAGAAGAAGAAGAAGAGGTAGATCGTTCACGATCTAACGGGCTCACTTGTATAATATATATATTTGCAATATGATAATTTTTATATTATTATATTCTACACTAAACTATACACAAATTTTATAACATACAGTTAGCAATCTCTGCATGGATTAATTTAAAAAAGTGCCTCGGCCCTCTGCGAGCCCCAGCCCATGTCAAGTTAACACATGTGAACACCGGTAGCTACGGCCCTGTTGTGCAACCTTATTTATCGTATTATTGAGCGTATGTGGGCCGCTTTAGTTCTTGCTTTACTTGAATACTTTTATTTAATATTATATTTTGTAAATAACAATGTAACACATCCTTGGTAGTTGGCAAAAACAAAGCATTAAAATCACCGTGGGAGCCAAATTTACGACACTTCAATACATTTCTTGAACTACACCTTTAACTTTATTCATAACTTAATAAGAGGCACTGAAATTAATAATAGTTTAACTGAATTTTCATGTTCAACATAGCAGTTACTGATGAAAATAAAACATTCTGGATTTTGGCAACCCTGCGTTTATTAGGTTTGATTACATCAGTCGACGTTTTGATCCGTTTTCGAGGTTATCCTAGAACTAAAAGCAAACAATTATGTTTACCTTTTATCAAAGTTAATTATTGTGATATTTAGAAACTTTTTGTGACAAAGTGAAATTTAAAACTATGGACTTTTGGCCCTTATAAATTTCTTTTTACCTCATTCGTAATTATTTTGACCATACAACCCTTTGGTTCAAAGTCATCTTTCTAGAATTTATACTATTTTAACGAGTTTTATAGTATATCGTACTTAAGGCATCTACATCAGCCCGTTGTTCATGATAGTAGAAGCAAACTGTTTAATATGAAACGTTTTTTATAATTGGGTTCTGAATCCAAGATTCTTACAACATAAAAATTGAGCTTACGGCCTATTAAAAAGTTTGTTTCTACTGCCGTATACAACTGGTCAGATGTATATGGCTTAAGTAGAATAACCATAAACTCGTTAAAATAGTATAAATGCTAGAAAAATAGTTCGTAAGTCAATAGTTTTTAGTTTGCTCGGATGCAAGTGTTGGTACAATCTGAACTAAAACCAGTTTCAACTTCATCAGAACAACGTTGGTCAATCTGTGTTGAATTAAGTCGATTTTCCTTAAGTCTGGATTTAAGGATTCATGTTTCCAACTTTAGTGTTTATTATTTACATTCCTTCTACCAGACGATCTCTTACACACCGGTCATAGATAAAATAGCCCAACATAAGTCTGGAATTAAGGATTCATGTTTCCAACATTAGTGTTTATTATTTACATTCCTTCAACCAGATGTTCTCTTACAAATCGGTCATAGATACAGCAGTCCAACATAGGTGTACACTAACTTACAACGGTTTCTGGACTGTCAAGTCCGATATAATCTTTGATTTTAATTATCTGCTTTAATCAAAGTTTAATGACTTTTTATGTAGAACCATATTGAGGCACATACCATCGTTATAAATTGTACTAAGATTTTAAATTTTTTTAATGGTTTTCACAGCTTATATATAGTCTAAGCGTATGGTTAGTTCTTGTAAGCTATCTCGTATGCGATAATTTTTTAGATGGACTTTTGGCTAAATTCAAAGGACATTTACCTATAGATATTGCTTGACACATATTATACAAATAGTTTTGATCAATACTAAGTTCGTTTGTATCCGTAATACCTTATAAATTTCTTTTTACAACATTCTTAATTATATTGACCATACTACCCCTTGAACATTTCTTGGTGCAATAAAGCCATTTTTATTCCATTATGGTTGAAAAATAATTTCAGATGTCACAGATTATAGTAAAAACAATATTACATTGCTACCAAAATATACATAAGGTTACATTGATCGTCTTAATATTGTTACACTGTTCTATGACAATTCATGACATGATTATTTAAACTAACATCATAAAATTACATAACGGTGACATACAATTGATAAATAAACAAAATGCAAACTTGTAAATCTAACTAGAGCCAAACCATTGTCATTAATGAAACATTACATCGAGGACCCATTACTGACCCATGATGTCCAATTGTTCTAGTATTTTCTGTTAGTGATATATTTTTCTAATGAAAATTGTAAAATGAATGAGTTAACCTATAAAGGGTGAAGGAGTGAATCTGTAAAATACCAAGAAGTTTGTTAATGCAACTTTTTATTTGCTACCCTTAATACAAAAGTTAGAATTGAAAATTGAACCATTAGAATAATTTGTTTGATCGTGTTCTATGATGGTATCATTAGTTGATGAAATTAATGTAATTAAAAACTACCACATGCCCGAACTCTGTTACGTCTTTTCTTTTTTACTGTTCCTGTATTCATTTTTAATTCCAATTAAAAACTTTGT
The DNA here is from genome assembly GCA_009867245.2 of Adranes taylori. NCBI lineage: Eukaryota > Metazoa > Arthropoda > Insecta > Coleoptera > Staphylinidae > Adranes > Adranes taylori. The sequence goes on from WYDF02001549.1 coordinate 12,772, forward strand.
TCAAAACAGGTAATAAATATCAAAGATATTGTCTATTTCTTATTTATATCGTCGGCCTATTTCCGTCCCTAAGACCAATCACCGACGCGGTTTTAACGTCGCGCCTAAGCCCGTACGACGCTGATAGGTAGGGTATCAGATAATTTCGTCTTTACCAACCTTTATTGATTAACTCGTAGAGAGATCTTTTTAGTGCGTGCCAACCTGCACACACTGGACCGATATCACAGATAATATCGGACTTGATAGTCCTAAAACCGCTATATGTTAGCGTACACATATGTTGGACTGTTATATCTATGGCCGGTTTGTAAGAGAATGTCCGGTTGAAGGAATGTAAATAATAAACACTAAAGTTGGAAACATCAATCCTTAAATTCAGACTTAAGGAAAATCGACTTAATTCAAGGGCAAAGATTGACCAACGTGTTGTGATGAAACTGAAACTGGTTTTAGTTCAGATGGTACCCAACACTTGCATCCGACCAAATTAAAAACTATTGACTTACGAACTATCTTTCTAGCATTTATACTATTTTAACGAGTTTATGGTTATCCTACTTAAGCCATCTACATCTGACCAGTTGTACACGGCAGTAGAAATAAACTTTTTAATAGGCCATAAGCTCAATTTTTATGTTGTAAGAATTTTGGATTCAGAACCCAATTATAAAAAACGTTTGCTTTCTGAAATTATTCATATTAAATAGTTTGCTTCTACTGTCGTGAACAACAGGCTGATGTAGATGCCTTAAGTAGCATATACTATAATCTAGTGAACTCGTTAAAATAGTATAAATTCTAGAAAAATTGTTCGTAAGACAATAGTTTGTAGTTTGATTGTAGTTTGATAGATGATCCAAGGTGAGCTAAAACCAGTTTCACTTCCAGCACAACCCATTTATGATACTTTATCCATTAATTAAGTCGAATTTCCTTAAGTCTGGATTTAAGAATTCATGTTTCCAACATTAGTGTTTATTATTTACATTCCTTCAACCAGATGTTCTCTTACAAATCGGTCATAGATACAGCAGTCCAACATAGGTGTACGCTAACTTACATTGGTTTCTGGACTGTCAATTCCGATATTATCTTTGATTTTAATTATTTACTTTAATCAAAGTTTATAATTTTAATAAAAAATTAATACATGAAGAGTAAAAAAGAAAAGTCGTACGTAAGTGTGGGGTATTTGCTAGTTTTTAATTACATCTACCATCATAGACAGTAAGTTGAACACGCCGATACAAATTAATCTAATGGTTCAATTTTCTATTCTAACTTATCATATTCTGTATATCACGTCCCTTCCCCCTACCCTTCATTCTCT
>WYDF02001560.1:0-14104 GCA_009867245.2 Adranes taylori
ATCACTCTCATTTTGCAAACTCAACAACGGCCATCCAAATAAAACAACGACTATCCAAATAAAACAATGACCATTATAAAATACAATCACAAAAATCTAGATATCAAAGAAAACATTGAAATATATAAACACAAAATAAACCAGAACAGATTAAACGAACAAATACAATGCAAATTCGACAGCTTATTACACCCACTTAAAATATTACATAAAACACAAAACAACTGACAACCACAACTCTAGTAATCAAACAAGGAAGAATAACACAATAAAAAACACTGGAACAAAAAGAATATAGAATCGGAAATAAAAAACGTCAATTACACGTCAAACACAACAGAAGTTACAAACGACGCAGATTACCTGACGGAAATACGAGTGTAGCGACTGTAGTGAACCGGTATATAGTAAATTAGTTTTTAAATGTAAATGTGGCCTAGTGTGTGGTGCCAACCCATAGTTACGCCGGTCGTCGTGGCGATGGTTGCCATCATGGTGACCATTGCAACGGCCCATCATGTAGAAGGACCTTAAGAGGTTTACATTTTCATTTTTGGGCAAGGTTTTTGCGTGATTCCGATTTTAATGAGTTTTTTTTTTATTAAACCTATGTTATAGCTAGAATCCTTAAAATTGTACAACTCTTAAAATTCTATTAAACGGAGGTAGTATAACCGTTTTTTTTCTTGTACAAAATTTATATATACGCGTGGGTTCTATAAAAGCCTTTTTAAGCATGTTTATAGTGGAATACATTTTTTTCTGAAGTGGATGGAGTACAACAATGTGCAAACCATAATATAGACTGCTTTATTCGATTCACATCTTTATAATAAATAGATTAATAAATGATTTCATTGTTCTCTCTAGTCATGTTCTTTATTTTTTTTTTGTTTTAAATATTAGTCGCGTATTTACTATTTATAGATCAAAATTTGATATTTTTTTATTAGTATAAATATAACTTATTCGATATTAATTAACACTTGTGTGAAGATAACAATAAAGTTCCAACAAAAATTTTGAACAGCACCTATGTGATAAGAGTAGCACGTAGCTTTAAGCAGTTAAGAGGACTTTTGTAATAAAATTGCCTGGCAAAATATTTTTACATTTATTTACATACAAATATTTTAAAATATTTTTTAAATAGTTTATTAATATAACTAAAAAGTTAGTTCCCGTCGCTTCCGCCATGTGAACTAACTTTTTAGTTTTTCACTTTCCTACTAGACCTTTGACACAAAGGTGTAAATCGACTTAGGATTGCTTTTAAACTTTCTTATACTTGATATCAAGTTCATCAGGTCTTAACAGTAATTATGTCTACAACACTGTTACAGACATAGTTACCAACGTTATGCTGCCGCCGTTTCTGCGAATGTTCGCGCGTTTTGCTTGGTGGTCATATTTTTTCCGGATATTTCATTCCATGGCTCTTCGGACTGTTACACTGCATCTACCAGTAAACACGGATTTAATCCCAGATTTTCCACATGCCGGACTCCTTTTCTTCTTCCATGTCTGACATTGTCAGTCATTTACTATTTGCAGGTTGCTGAAACGATTTTGCGGAATCTGAAAAGGTAAGACGCAAATGACCTGTGAATGGTTGCGTCACGTCAGTAGGTGGTTTGAATATTCGTGCTCTCGTTAAGCTCATTTTCTGAGGTCGGGAATGAGTCTTCGGCTCCAAACTCCTTTAGGCTCATTCGATCACTATTTCTATACATTCGCCCTTTTTTTGCAACGATGCTCCTTTCCAGTCTTTAGATAAAAATAAATAAAATAAAAATCCAGGAAAGCAAAGTGGCATCTTATAGTTTAGTAATTGAACGTTTTATCAGTTTTGAACTAAATGAGATTAATAGTTGATTAGGACAACTGACCAATAACATGAGAACTCTGAAATAAAGTTAGGTAACGTTATAAATTATTCCTTTCATATTGCCACGATTATTAATAAACATACATTTTTATTACACAAATCTCTTCTACTTATTTAGTTGCCTCTCGAATTTTGTCGCCAGAAATGTATTAGCATTTTCACACGAGCAGAAATATCTAATGTTTGCGTACTAATTCACTAATATTAAAAAAATAAACACTAAATTGATTATTGTATATTATTTGTTTGGTCATTTCATTTGATATAACTTATATGTGGGTTCATACTGACTGAATGAAGTGTTTAGAGCAGATATCTCCAAACTTTTAATTCGAAGGGCCACACTAATTCCCAAGAGCCAAATTTTGCTTATAATTTAATCAAAATAATCTGTAGTGGGGCGGGTACTGGGAACGTTTGGCTCGCTACCACAGACTGGAATGGTGGTACGCGAGGGCGGTACGATTTGGAGAAACGTTAGAATCTGAATTTATTACTAAATTTATTTAGTTACTTCAAATGAGAAGTAACTAAATCAATTTTATGAGGGTATCGATCTATCGAAAAGAATTCCGATCGAAAACAGTTCGTGTACGCTCCGTTCTTTTAATTACTGTATGATCATCTGTTTACAGTATGTTCTAAAAAGTTGACACTATGAAATAACGGAAGCATTTACCAACAGTATTATTTTTGTAAACAGGAAAAGCTTATGAAGATTTCATAATTTTTTGTTGTTAATAAAATATAATATTTTTGATAAACCCTTCCGTAGCTTCATATTAGTTCCAAGTTTTTACAAGATGCACTAGAAAGATCGACCAAAAATGTCAAATAATTTAAATCACGAAAGTAAGTTTACGTGTATTTAGTTTGAGTATAATTTTTACTTCATCAATGGTTCAGCATCTTATCAGCATCCACATCTTATCTCAGCTTTATTCTATTAAAATGATTACCTAATAACAATATAGATATTTATTTTCTAACTCTTTGAATATAATTCTCAGTTATATTCGAATAGTATAGGTAAATTAATTGTGATTTTCTTAATATTTGTATAATTAATTTTGTATTTATGATTTTTAATAAAATATATTAAACTGTTGTACATACATGTAAAAATAAAAAGGTATATAAAAATTCATTCATTTAAATTGCTTAACCTTTCTTTGAATATTATTCTTAAAAATAAATTCACGATCTCTCAAATATGTTTGAAGACTACCGAAATTTTCCATTAAATTGAGGAGCCATCTAATTTTTTTTAAATATTAATAGATTTCTTAAAATTTGACATCTAAAGTATCTTCTTTCAAAATTTGAATTTAGTATGTTTTCAAATAACAGAAAGTGAATGTTGAAATTTTAATTATTGAACAAAGAGCAATTATTCAAATGTCGTATTTAGATATATGAAGATGACACTGTGGTTGTAGTTAGCAGTCGCTCACAGCGGCTGTGTTATGGATTTGATTGTACAGTGAACATTTCGGTTTATTCATGAATATAAATCTTCATAAAATCGAAGGATGTGGTTTTCTTAAGAACAACCAGAATTATTTCGGTATCTGGATACTACAGTAAATGATCAAGTGACTCGAGGATAGAGATTAAAGTTGATCAGCCCCGTAGAATGTTTATCAGTATGAGGGACCTCTTCACCTTAGGTGAGTTTAGTGCATTGCTGCGTTTTTACAGTTCTACTCTATGGACGCGAAAGCTATACTCTCAGTCAATCTATGGAGAATCGAATTGATACATTCGAAAAGTAGGGGGAATCTGGGAGACATGCTCAGGTGGGAGAGATGCTCCATATGCTTCATATAGTTTTAAATTTCGCGCTATCGGGTTCGCTGACAGGTCGCGGCACGCTCGTTCATCGTTTGACACATGTGCGACACCATGTTGGCGGCCATTACACCGGGTCAACATTGAGCGAAGTAAGCACATTTTTGGTGGTCGCAAGTGAAAAAAAATGTTAGCGATATTTTTGAAAACTTGACATTTGTTCGAGAGATCTCAAGTTTTTAATATAAAGCTTCTCAGATCTTTACAATTCCAGAAAAGAAGATTTTAGTAGAATATTTACAAACTCAAAAATTCCAGACAGTTGGTCAAAAATAGTTCAGCTGGGAAGGACTGGTTCCGCGGATTCTTCGTAGAAATACTGAAATCAGTCTGCGGACTCCTGAATCTACTATGTTATCAAGAGCAACTAGGTTTAACAAAAAAAAATTTTTTGAAAACTTGAGATTTATTCGAGAAAATTATAAGTTTGAACCATAAAATAGTTATAATTACAACGAGACCGCATGTACCACTGTCCAACACTGCCCTAAGGTCTTAGCAAACAAAAAATCGAAACAAGTGGGGCAGGTTACTTCAGCTGAGAGATTAACTCTAGTTGCGCTCTGTGTTTTGCAGTCAATGCAATTGCATACTTCATTCTTCACTGGGTGAATGACTACAAAGAGCTTCTTAAAGTTAATGGAATTAAAAAAAATATTCCTGTGCATCAAAAGAAAATCCCATCTTGCTGTTTCTTGACAATCACGGAGCCATGTAAGCGAGATGTTGTCAAATTTGCCAAAGACAATGGTATAACAATGCTGGCGCTTCCTCCACACTACAGTAACAACTTGCTACCGTTAGACGTTGCTGTATACTCTTCGTTTAAATCAAGATACAACAGGGTCACAGTAAAAGTTGATTTTGCAAGAAGTAAATATTATTTTTAATATTTATTGTCAGATGCAAACAAAATGTTTGAAAAAACAGGATCTTCGGACTTTTATCAATTGTTTGACGTTAATTTTTGGGAGTTGTGTTTAAAATTTTTTGGGAATGTTGCCTGTTCTATAAATTTAAAAGTTTTGTTAATGGGATTACGATAATTATCTGCATATTTTTAATAAAAAAATTTAAGAGCAAATGAACAAATTATATTACATATTTGTTTTATATTAATATTCTGACATTTATGTTACTGTGTCTTATTAGTTCGCTTTATATTATTGCTATATTTTACTATAAATTATTACAAAGTAAAGTTCATAACAGAAAATCGCAACAACATCACAATTAGACGTTTTCAAATTATTTAAATTGTAGCGACTTGTATTGGACGCCAATGGAGATAATGCTCATTTAACAGACAATCAAGATTATACTTGAGCAATGGAAAAATATGATTGTGTATCTAATTGTAGTACTTAAAGTCAAGACTAAGCAAAATTAATCTTATATGATTATATTAATCTATCATTTATGTTTAGATCCTGCATCTTATAAAAATATTTACAAATAGTTTGAGGATATCCACGTTATGCTCTAATTCACACTATGCTTTTTGTGCAATTTGAATCGTAAATCAATCTTGAGTAATAATGCGTTTAATGAATTTTTTATTAATTTGTATTAAAAAAGGTTTTTGATATTTTAAAAATTATTAAAACATAATTTTTTTTAATTTGCGTATTTGGAAATTTCTCATGAATATAGATTTAAGACTTGTGAAATTAGCGTCAAAGACAAATACAATTTTTCCAATTTCTATAAATCAAGTATAAAAAACTCAAAATCATCACGCGTGCTTTGGAATTCATCAAAGCGCTCATTAATTCATCAAAAACAATTCAACATAATCATCAACGCGTTTAATTTAAATAAATTGAAATTGTGAATTTCTTTTGCATATAACTTAAACGTATAATGTATTGTTAAGTTTCTAAATTGCTTCTCATGGAGCCAATAATTTTTACTGCGTACTTCTTGTAAGAAATAGTCTTCTAGTGACATTGCTACGATGAAGGATATTAGCCTGAATCATCCTGTTCTCAGGATTTTTGGAATCATTATCACGGCGGCCTTCTTTCACATCTGAGGAAAAGTCGACCTGTCCTCAGTATTTTATTAAAGACCTGAACGAAAAATATCGGATTAATCTCCGCTAGTAGCTTAAGAACTTGCCCTTGTATTCTATTCTGTCATGCGGTTTGGTATCTTTAATTCTTGGCCCCAGCAATGAACCTTCTCCACTGAAGTTGCAGGAAGGACCTTGTGTGTAGCCTTTTCTCATTTGGGAATAATTCTTCAACGACTTCATCTACAACTGCCGGAGGGGTGCTTTTCTAGAGAAGACCTTGTATTGGATCTAAATACATGGACCCCATCGATAGTGGTTTGGAGCTCCCTCCAACAGCGTTCTTATCTCCTTTTTTTTGCATTCGTGCCCATTATTATGGTGCTTATAATGAATCTCGTTACGCGAAAAACGTAATCGAGGAAGAGGGCGGAAGTCCGCAATTCGCGCCTGTCTTATTTTAATTAATTATAATTTGAAAGCCAAAGTTAAATTTAAAAAAAAGGTTTTGGATTCGGAGTGTTGTTTAGTTTCTGGAATTAAATTATTTTTATGGGTCAAGACTCAGAGAAAATCTCACGACCATCACAAACTGGTCGGGATTCATTTTCTGGGATTCATTTGTGTTTAGTAAAGGTCGGGCCCATCGAAAATTCTGGGACGCTAGGGAGTCTTACCAGTACTCCCTAGTTTCACATGACTTCAGTAAAACACACTTCATGTCTCAACACCCTTATGTCTTCTAGGGGATACGCTCCCAGTCACCTATAAATTTACAGGATTTTGTACATGCCTCAATTAGGAGAATTGCTTTGTCAAGGTTTTCCATCAGGCTTGCTTCACGCTTATTCTTTCCTATGAAACCAACATTAGCAAGGGCAAAATGCTGGATATTTTGCTTAATGGGAAGTTTCAGCATACTGTTGTACATGACGTTCCACAGGGTTGTGCTTAATACCGAGTCCTGAAGATTACCGCATATTTCTTTGACCTCCTGGTGTCTTCCAGCATGCTATACATAAATTTCCTACCAAACAAATAACTGGATATGGCCGTTTATAGATTAGGAAACTTTACTAGTACTGAGTGTTTCTTTTATGCTGTACCAGTCTGCAGAATTAAATGCATTTTTAATATCTTGTAATACAAGTGCATACATCTTTTTGTGTACATGATCTCATTCTGGGCTGCTCTATCAGTCTGGTTTACCACGCGGACACAGCCGGGCGCTCATTGCATATCTGAAACTAAAACTAAATTGCATATCATGCAGCGAATTATTTTTACTGAAATAAGTGTGTAATTTCTGCAAGAGATATCCTTCCTCGGAATTACTATCTTCTCGCCCGGTTCTGTTGTCTTTTGGAATCAGTACCAACGTGGCCCTCTTCCACATCGTATTATATCCGGCCATGAGCTTAGGCATCTTTAAATCCTGGCAAAGCACTGCTTTCGCTCCACTGACGTTGCAGGAAGGACCTCGTGTATAGGCTATTCTCAAGTTGGGAATAATTCTTGAACGAGTTCATCTACATCTGGCGGAGAGGGGCGTTTCTAGGAAAGACCTTGTTAGTGTGTGTCAATGGGCCCTTTTCGATAGCGGTTAGGAGTTCCCTCCAGCAGCGTTTTGGTTCTTTCTGATTGCACTGCGACGCGCTTTGTTTTTTTTTTTGTTTTGTACGTCTCGTCTTATGTTTTGAGAAAATTCATTTCTAAATGCGTTTACTTTAACTAAACTTTATATGTATGATGTTTTTAATTCAGGACATGGAACAATTAAATTTCATGATTATACAAATTTGTACTTTTAGTTCACACCAAATTTAAAATTAAACTTTTTTTTAATTAAAACCGGATTTAAAGGTGGAGGTGTTTAATCATTTTCAAAGCTAGGGAAAATGTCCTTCTTTGGAAGATAATTATCATCATTTATGATAAATTTCTTAATTGCAACATTAAAAACTCGCGTACTATTAATTTATTGGCCATTAAGACAACGCAATCATTAACATTGACACTACTAAATCTATTAGTGACCTATATTTAAATAGCTAGATGCCTTCTATGTGATTTTCACATAATAATATTACTAATTCAAATACTGCGTACATAATTTGAATGTACACTGATGAAAGACAGTTTTTGATTTAATTGAACCACAATATTAAAGATATATTATGGTTCTCTTGCGGTTCCCGACTTCTTTTGATTAATGTTAATTAAAACTCCTGGGATTTATGTTGTATCGTTTTTATTGGATTTCTACAAACGGTGACGTTTCGGTAGTTGTTTACCGAAACGTCAGGATACTAGAACGTGTATTTTGCCACTTGTACGGTTCTTTTCCAGAGTACTGGGCCTAAACGCGAAGTGGCCATAGGGACCTCTCGTCCGTGATTTTTGATTTTTTAAATAAAACTTTTTACATACCCAATTTAAACCCCGCTTTTTATTTCATTTAATTAATTTTTTAACCCCCACACTTTTATAATTTTTTTTCACTGTTCCTTATTTTCAGGCTTAGACTGAAATATCTTTGCTAGCAAACAACATCAAATTATTTTCGTCACTTAACATCATTATGTCCAACGGCACAAACCATGCGCCCCAAGAGGCTGCACGGAAAACCCCACAAAACGAACGTCGCCCGCCTGATAACACCAAAAACTTGCGAAGAGTCAGACAAGAGCCATCTGGAGCATACGAAAGCTTCCAACTCTTCTCCTCCTGGCCGTCTACAAGGCGACCCACGTTTATCTTCAAAGGCTTCCAAATCGAGAAACCAAAAAAAAATCACAACTTTGTCTACAGGTTCCGTACCAGCAGACAACTTGCACAACAAGGCGCAAAGTTTCTATAAATCGCGCCAAAGCCCCTACTCAAAATCAAACAACAAACCTCCATCTTCCCGAGTTTAAAATGGGAAGTATTAAATAGTTTGTTAAATCAGAGGAATGTTTCAGCTATCTGTGTTCAAAGTTATCAAAACGTTCTGAAGCTAAGTTAAAATACGCAGTTTTTACTGGTTCCGTCACATGAAAACTGTTATTCGATCCCCTGTTTTCAGAAACAATTGAAGAAAAAGAAACAGGAGCGTGGGACTCTTTCAAAGACGTAGTGAATAAGTTTTTGGTTAATACTAAAAACTTTTACTACATAACTATTGTATAACTCATATTGGGTGCATATAAATATCAAGAATGCAGGTGAGCTGAGAAGTTCATTTCGTTCACTCCCATATCGACTATTTTCCTGAAAACTTGGGAATGTTTAGTAATGAAGAGGATATCCGTGATAACGTAAGACGATAGCAAAGGGTCAGACAAGAGCCATCTAGAGCTACGGAAGCACCCAACTCTTCCCCTCCAGGCCGTCTACATGGCGACCCACGTTTGCGTCCAAAGGCTTTCAAATCCAGAAACCAAAAAAAAACTACAAATTTGTCTGCTGGTACGGAACCTGCAGACAAAGTCTGCAGGTACGGAACCTGCAGACTGAGTCCCGGAACAAGGCGCAAACACCGACCAAGTTTGCACAAAACGCGCCAAACCCCCAACTCAGGACCAAACAACAACCCTCCATCTTCTCAGGTTTAAAGTGGGAAGTATTAAACAGTTTGTTAAATCAGTGAGAAATGTTTCAGGTATCTGTGTTCAAAGTTATCAAAACGTTCTGAAGCTAAGTTGAAATAGGCAGTTTTTACTGGTTCCGTCACATGAAAACTGTTATTCGATCCCCCCTTTTCAGAAACAACGGAAGAAAAAGAAAGAGGAGCGTGGGACTCTTTCAAAGACGTAGTGAATAAGTTTTTGGTTAATACTAAAAACTTTTACTACATAACTATTGTATAACTCATATTGAGTGCATATAAATATCAAGAATGCAGATGAGCTGAGAAGTTCATTTCGTTCACTCCCATATCGACTATTTTCCTGAAAACTTGGGAGTGTTTAGTAATGAACAGGATATCCGTGATAACGTAAGGCGATACTAAAGGTTCAGACAAGAGCCATCTAGAGCTTACGGAAGCTCCTAACTCTTCCCCTCCTGGCCGCCTATAAGGCGACCCACGTTTGCGTCCAAAGACTTTCAAATCCAGAAACCAAAAAAAAAAAACTACAACTTTGTCTGCTGGTACGGAACCTGCAGACAAAGTCCCGGAACAAGGTGCAAACACCAACCAAGTTTGCACAAAATGCGCCAAACCCCCAACTCAGGACCAAAGAATAACCCTCCATCTTCTCGAGTTTCCACATCTTCCAGACTATCTTTTCCCAATCTTCATACTCCTCAACAAAGGAGTTTTCCACAGGACTCGAAAAATGCTCCTCCTATGAGTATGTCGTGAGGAACACCGTTGACACCTGTGCAACATAAAAATCTATCTAGGTGACCTTAAAGGACCTGGTGAAGACCGTCAAAGTCAGCGCCAACACGACGGTGCTCATCATGACTTTAGAACCTCTTCCTTATTTCAAACAGCTCAAAGGCCACGTCAGCTCACTTTCCAACCGCTTTTCCGAAATACCCAAACGAACCAAAAAAGCCACCAACCATCCTTGCTCCATTGTGGTCAAGGGAGTAACCCAGAACATTTCAGTCCAAGAGGTGGAAGCTGCTTTGAATATACGCTAATACCATAAAAAACTGATTTCTCTACAATAAGTAGGGTAATACTCATTTGTTGGAATAATGTTGTAGAAACAGATCATCAAAATCGGACCTGGTTTGAGAGTTAATTCAAGATTAACGCAAAACACCTTGCATATGTTGACCAACAGACTTTAAACATATATAGAAGATTTAATAAAAATAATATTTATCCGATGTAAGAGGTTCAGATACAGAGTTAGTGTGTCTTCAGTTACACACATCCAATGACGTTCTGAAAAATAAGGGTGTTGATAAAGCTTAATACCTTATAGCAGAAATGGCCATCCAGCCGTGGTTCATCGACATTTTTTCTGATCTGTTAGTCTCTCATATTTGTTACACATTTTTCGAAGACGACCTGTTTACTCTAACTAATTAATTAAACAATTACTGTAGTCGTGTCAATAAACGACTATGGCCATCCATATGATCCTTTAGAAATATTTAGTTCATTGCAATAAAATGGTGGTTTGCTTGTGTTTTTTATAAGAAATATTGTTTAGTTCACCTTGTATTTTGTATTTTTCCAAAAAAACTGTGCGTGATGGAGAGAAATGGAGGTCATTTTTGGATTCAGCACATTACAAAACATAATATTTACCAAAAACATTTTATACAAATGCAAATAAAATAACTGTTTGCAGACCTGTGTTCTTTACATTTTTCGACGAAATCTTAATCACGGATGTTTGTTGTTATTAATTCTTGTAATTAAAATATTTTCAGAGTGTTGAGTGTCAAATTATAGTATTATATTAAACTAAAATTTAAAGATAAATCAGATGACGCAATAGAATAGCTTTATTCTACTCTGAACGTAGCCATAAACTTACCAAAGAAAGGGGATGTTGCAGTCGTACTTGGAGATTTTAATGTTAAGATTGGGAGATCGCTAAGATTGCTAAGATCGCTGGATGCCATATCGAGTCAACTTAGAGAATGCGGAATCTTAGCGGTATTGTTTTTTGGCCAGAAATTCACGAACAAGCAACGAAGAGTGCGCAGAGGCATTAAAGTGGTGCAATCTCCATGAGTTGCTTCACTCAAAATGCGGACGGTTTCTTTAGATTTCTTCACGTAAACGACGTAAAACTTTTAGGTAAAACTTCTCTTTGTTGATTGTACGATTTGGTGCCAAGAACTTATGGTACATTTTGCCATTAGCGTCGAAGAAAACTGAGTAGAACCTTCACATTCAAGCAAACCTAGCGAGCTTTTTCGCTCTTGGAAGTAATTCTGGATTGTCGTTGATTTCATTGAGCAGCTCCTGAGCAGCGTCAATTCGAAACTCCTTTTAATGGGAATTCAACAATTTGAACAAATTTTGATATTCAGACATCAAAATTCGAGGTAAGGGTAAGGGAACAATGGATAATGTATTGACATTGAATTGTATGATGCAAGAGGAGATAAGTGAAGGGCGACAGTTGTATATGTTATTTATAGACCTGAAGTCTGCATTCGATAAAATAATACGAGAATAATTGTGGGAGAAAATGTATGCGGTTGGCATTTCTGAAAGAATGATAAGGATGATAAGAGGAATGTATGAAGGAACAAAAGTGAGAGCGAGAATAGGTGAGCATATGTCTGAATGGTTTGAATTAAATAGATTGCAGGGTTACCCGTTAAATGCAATGTTATTCAACATATCTATGGCTGATTTTGAAATGGTATTAATGCAAGGACAATTAGGGGGAGAAGAGGTTTGATCACTGAGTTACGCTGACGATTTTGTCTATAAGGCGAACAGAAGGGAAGAAATGGTAGAAATGATACAGAGAGTACATTTGAAATATTAGTTTGACATGAGTCAGATTAATTTCAAATATTCTCAGCAATTATAATGATAGTAATTCGGCGGTTGTCAATAAGTATTTTCTCCACCTTTTCGATGTTATTATTAGTTATTTATGTGTTAGGACGCCCAGGACTATCGTGATCCTAACATCATCGCGGCCCTCTATGAATCACTTGTACCAAAATCAGCATTTAACATCTCCAGTACTACGCTGCACTATATTTTATTTGTTACACAAAACTCAATGTAAATTCTTTGTATTATCTGCAAATGTATTATCTCATCAAAAATGCCCTTGGTTTAAAGGGCATAATAAAACCTATTTTAAAACATGATCTTGATTAAACATTTTGATCTGCGAGGGGATATTATCCTTTCTAGGAACTGATTCTGAAATCCGGGGGGGGGGGGGATTTATTTGTAAAGGACACAACCCTAACTCACTTGAAATAAAATTTACATTTTTATTAAGTACATGTACCAACTTGTAAAACAATTATCAATTGTAGTGATTTAACCCTACAACACCTGCGCCTGTTTTAAGTTTCTACATCCACGCGGTTACGCTGTTAAAATGTAATATTCTCTTTGGGAGTCGAAAGACGCGAGTTTATAGTGTGCTGCTGAAAACATAACGCGAAAGATCCAATCATATGAAAACATTAGATATATAGACTATATAACAATTTGTGAAGTACAATAAGAATATATAAGTCACAATATGATAAGATGCAAGAAGGTAAGAATGTATTTCTATTAAATAATCATTATTATTAGTACTTCGTATCAAATTTGCAAAGACGGATTTACTTTTAATATACAAGATGCGTTCCAAAGTAAAGAAAGAACTTTTTTAAAACTTATTTCTTTGGCAAAGCTTAATTATTTTATTCAAAATAGATATGGTTAATTATAAATGGTTCCCTTTTAAAGTGTTTTATTTCTATTGTGAAGTAAAAATACAAAGAATGTTGCTCGAACGTTAAATATCCTTAAAAGTTAACTAATGTATACGAGGAATAATGTTTTGATATATTTTGTTTTGGATAATGTTTTTTGGGCTTATGGCAATGTCAGAGGACCCACTTATCTACCTGATTCTTAACTGCAATTTAAGTATCAATAAAACATTTTTAAATATGTACTTCGAGCAAGTCCAATTGACCAAACAAATAGTCAACTAAGTAATGTAAATTGCAAGCATACACAGTTTAATTAAATAGTTGTGTATTGTTTTCCATATCATTTATTAAATATTTTCCTTAAATTGAAATATGTCGAACTCCAAAACTCCAAGTATTCATTTATTTTGACATTATCTCATTCTTCACTTTGACCATTTTTCTATTTCACTATCATGTTTGCTTCATAAGAACAAAAGAATTTTATTAAAACATGACTGAAAAATATTTTTACAATCACAATAAAATATAAGTCTATTGCTTCTGTTGGAGCGTAAAAAAATGAAAATTGGTAAGATCTTGATACAATGAGAGATACAATGGGAAATTGCTGCGCTACAATGGAAAATGCAGCGTTACAAATGAAACTTATAGTGTTACAATGGGAAATTACAGCTTCACAGCGCTGCAATTTTCATTTGTAACACTGTATTTTTCGTTTGGATCGCGCTGCAGTTTCCCAAATAAATTATGTTTTAATAATTTAATAAAAAAAATAATGATTTTGTAATTCAAAAATAAGTATAACTTTTGAAACTTCAGAGAAATATAATATTCTTCTTGTAACGATACCAATGGAAAATGCAGCGTGACAATGTAAAATGCAGTGTTACAAATGGAACATGTTGTGTTATAATAGAACATGCAGCGTTACAAATGTAAATTGCAGCGTTACAATGGAAAATGCAGTGTTACAAATGAAAATTACAGCGTTA
>WYDF02001571.1:0-27494 GCA_009867245.2 Adranes taylori
AGGCACCTTCAAGGACAACTGTCTTTCGATGGTACCAAGAGTTTAAATTTGGCCGCAGTTATATTAGTGATGAATTTGGTGAAGGTCGACCAATGACATCGAAAACTACTGAAAACATTGATGCTGTACGAAATATGATAATGTCAGATCGTCATGTTACGAATAGAGAAATTGAGTCACACTGAAACTTGGGTATGAAACAAATTAATGAAATATTACATAATCACTTAGGTGGTAAAAAACTATGTTCCCGTTGGATCCCCCATAATTTAACTCAAGCTCAGAAACAGGCTCGTGTGAACTGATGTAAAGAAATGCTTAAACGATTCGAGTCAGGGAGATCAAATTTGATCTACGACATTACTAGTGGTGATGAAAGTTGGATCTATGCTTGTGAACCAGAAACGAAACAACAGTCAACTGTTTGGGTCTTTGAAGATGAAATCAAACCCACAAAAGTCACTCGCTGCCGCAGTGAAAATGGTAGCTTGTTTTGTCTCAAAAACTGGGCAAGTCGCTACTATTCCATTTGAAGATCGTAGAACTGTTAATGCAGAATGGTAAACATCCATTTGTTTACCACAAGTTATCACTGAATTGCGAAAAACAAATAGGACGCGGCGCATAATTCTGCACCATGACAATGCCAGTTCCCATACTACGCAAAAAAACATTAAACTATTTGAGCAGTCTAAGGTAGAATTATTGTGTCATCCTCCATATAGTCCTGATTTAAATCCTAACGACTTCTTTACTTTCCCGAAAATAAAAAATCGACTAGTGGCAAACGATGTTCATCTCCAGAAGGTGCAGTAGAAGCGTTTCAAAATGAGATTTCAAGTGTATGCTTTAATGATTGGTTTATTCGCATGAAAAAATGTATAGTGTAAAGGGGACTATTTTGGAAAGCAATAAAGTATTATTTTATTTCTAGATGTTTTTGTCTTCTTCTATCCCAAAATTTTAACAGCAGCCCTCGTATTACTGTGTAATACGAGGGCTCTCCTTTCCTACGCTTCTGTAAATAATCTAATCAATAACACATTTTATTTTTTAACTTTTTAATAGCTCTGGTAATGTCCAAATCACAAATATCTGAGAAAAATAGGCTGGATGAACAGTATGGGTCAGTCTCGCTAGACAAATCTAACTTAGAATAATCTATATTTAAAGAGGTAATAATATAAGTGAAATAGTCGTTAAATAAATTAAAAACATCTTTATCTCCGAGAAGATTACCTTCTGGTGATTTTAGAACTGGTGATTACCTTCTGGTTATAGATTGTCCCACTATGCTGGTAGGCTCATCAAAAACCAGATTAAAAAATTCACTGATCTTAAGAGGCATTAAAAACTCATTAATTAAAAACTTTAACTTACCCACATTCATTATCACCAATTGTCAATAACGGTAAATTTGCAATGGTAATGTCCTTTGGAATTCTATGACTCAACGTTTCATTAGCACATGCTTGCAGATCATCTCTCTTTTGCTGAATGCACTCTAAACCACCTTCCGCAACAAACACTGGAACGAAAAAATACCAACCGAATGTTAGACGTACAAAAAACCCTACATGATATAACATAATCGTACAGTTCAAATGTTTTATCGAAAACTCAAATGATAGTTTAACATAAATTTCCTTCAATAATAATAATAATTCATTTTTTGGTTTTACGAACACATGGTTTTACAATTACAGTGAACCCTCGATCTAACGGACTGCTCGGAGGCAAGGGTGTCCATCCTTTTCGTAGCCAGAATTATGCTGAAGAAAGAATGTTGTGTTTTTGGTAAAAACATACAGTTAAATTTTCCGTCTTCCGTTCACAAAACAGTGTCCGATGGATGTGCAGGTGCATTGTCTAGTAACAAAAGTGCTTTGACGTTTTTTGGCGGTATCAATAATTCCCCAAACTGATATTTTTTCACTTCTGGCACAAAATGATCAAAAAGCCATTGTTGAAAAATGTTCGAAGTAAACCACGCCTTTTTTTGAGTTATAATAAACCACAGGTAATTTACTCATAATATCTTTTAAAGGTCTTGGCCGACGTGATTTGCTAACAATAGTCGGTTTTAACCTATGAGAGCCATCAGCGTTCGCACAAAGTAGCGCCGAGAGTCCTTGTATTTATCCTTGACCTAATTTACTTCCAGAAACCGATTTTTCTGATGTTGATGCTTGTGTGTTTTGTGGTAGTGAACAAAACTATTCTGTTCTCATGTGCATTGTAAATTTGATTTTCAAAAGATTTTGGTTTTCTATTAAAACCGTTAATTTTTGACGAAACGGTTCAATTTCTTCCGTCGTAGCACTGAACGATGCACCGTATGTCCTTTTATTCATGATTCCGTGAGGATTTCGGAATCTCCAGAGTCACCCATCAATAATTTTGATGTCGATATTCATATGGGTCGCTCGAGTCTTTGCTGCAGATTGCAGTTCCACACCTCGCACGTTAACACCACAAGAACGTTGTTGCATGTCATTTTAGCACAGCCTCTTGTAACAAAGATTCCTTTGCAATTTTTTTGTTTCTTTCTCGCCCAATTATCAGCATCCACATCACGCGACAAAACAAATTTTTTCAACTTTTCTTTGCTTTGCGAATATCTGATACGGTTTGTTTTTTGACACCATATTCTTCACAAATTCTCGTCACTGATACACCCGATTCCAATTTTGCAGTAAGTTCTAATGTTTGTTTAAAAGTCAATATTTTGCATTTCCTTTTTTTATCCGTGATTTTAATTTGGTTTAAAATGTAAGTAAAATGTTAACCACAAATTATTTTGTGTTCGACTTTGATGTCACTGCACAACTGATAAAAAAATAGGTATTTAACCTAAAAATAGGTAAATAGGGAATTCTCAACATTTATATAAAATTCTATATACGTACGGTAGTATTGTTTTGTTTGGTAGTATTGTTTTGTCGGTATATCTTACATTCACGTCTACATCGATACAAAAAATTAACGCGTGCACATTGTTCCCTTGATGTCATAAAAACCCTAACCATCCGTACATCTGGCAAAATAGTGTCTTGTCAGTAAAATTACTAGAGTGTTTTTTCCAACATATGGCGTATTCGTTATACATAATTTGTTGAAAATAAGTGAGTTAAGAAAAAAAATTTTTTTGAGATTTGAAAATTCTGTCCGTTAAATCCGAAGTCCCTTACATCGAGGGTTCACTGTATCATGAACTGTAATTATCATGAGTCAAATTCTAATGTAATCTTGAGCGGTATTTTCAGGATTACATTAACTTTCTATAGAATGATAAAAGTAGTCAAACAATATTACAATTGCAATTAAAACAAATAAGTTTAAAGCTTACATTACAATCTGACTTATTTACACGAAAGCTTTGAAATCAGCTTTCCACTATTCTTGCAATGTTAGATTTTATCATCTTCATGAATTTTATCTAGAAATCATTTTGAGCCAGATCTCTGCGCTCATATGGCATTTTGTTGTAAATTCTAATTATCCTAGGGATCAGTCCTTTTAATCGTTTTTTTTTTTATAACGAAGGGGGTCGGCCTCTGTTAGAGGGGTGCATAGCAAACACTTACTTAAATCGGGTAAGTGTTCTTTCAAAACATTATTCTAGCGAAACTTTTATTACGCCTAAATATAGAAAATTTTTAAAATCAGATGATTCAGATTTAAAAATTATTGTGTAACTATATTTTCTTTTGATTGTTGAAATTTTCGTGCTTCCAATAAAATTAAATATTGACGTTAAATAATAGACAAATAAAATGGATAAAATTGAACTTACAATAAACAAATTTTATCATCATTGGTATAATTCCAAAAACTCAAAAATACCAAACTTAATAAATTTATTTGAATCTATATACTTCTTTCCTTTTATACTCTAACCCATTTTTAAATTTGATCTTATTTCTTATTCTCGCAAAACCCAAATCCGTAATGATTGAAAATAATTCCCAAAAGTCTTTGGACACTTATTGTGCTATGTTTTTTGTTTTCGTTATATCTACGATTATTTGAAAGTTGCACCAAGGTAATAAATACCGTGCACGTAACATGATGGAAAGTAGAAATGAAATAGGAAAACATTCTAACCGCTCATAAAACATCTTTTAATTTTAAACAAAAGAAATGATTGCCGAAATGTTGAAATTGAATTGTTTTAAATAAATTTATATTTTCTTTAAAAAATAATTTGATTAAATTTATTAATGAACTATTCATACAAACTGATATTCTTAAAGTACTAGGAGTTTTCTTATAGATACAAAAAATATTTTTAAAAATTCACCGATCAGGAAATTCACTTAAAACATAATTTTTTTAGATATAAATCAAATATTCACGTCTTACAGTAAGCACATCTATAAAATTTCATTACAAAAATATTATGTCGTGTTTGATAAAGAATTACCTCAATGGTTAGATCTTGGAAGTACTGAAATATAAAATAGTAATTGTAACAAGTTAACCGTGATGCTGTAAAAAAATCACCTTCTCGTTCACCAGTTCATCGTTATTTTTTTATCGATAACACAATTCATTATGGTTTTAGAAAAGGTAAAGCTGTTAAAAATTAATTACATAACAACAATCAACAATTAATTTTATGTAATCTTGTTATAATATTTTAAATGAATTTAATGGTTATATTGATATCGCCTAGTACACATTTAATCTGTTACAATAACAGATTTGTTCACATTGACTAAATTTTACGTTCATTAAAATCACAGCGAATAAAATTTACGTGAAGTTTGGATCTTATTTTCCGCTTAAATGAATTAACGTACGACGAGCGCTCGTTTCAGACTTTCACCCCTCAACATGCACATGTGCGTTTAATATTTATGCATCGATCTGACTTTATGCTACAGACATTATACTCAAACATGCTATTTTGTGAAAATTGGTATGCCGACCAACTTCCATCACAATGCTCATTCAATTGACTAACGATACAACCGTAAAAATACACCATTTTTGAGTATAGTGTCTGTAGCATAAAGTCAGAGCGATGCATAAATATTAAACAAACATGTGCCTGGTGAGAAGCCTAATTCCGAAAGGAGCGCTGGTCGTAAGTTAGTTTATTTAAGCTGCAAATAAGATTCAAAATTCACGTAAATTTTATTCAATGTGATTTTAATCCACGTATAGTACACAATATAGATGGATTAAATTATTTACAAAAAGAATTTTAAAACTTGAACATGTTACCAACGAAGACAAAGGATGCAAGTCTTTGCATTAGCATAATGATTTCTGGAGTCGTTTCTCTCCTGAAATATTCATTAAGATTTCTCTTAACATGGATTTTGTATAGACTACAGCTCATCAACATTATCGCCAGAAGCATTTATTTTGTTATTTTGTAATTAATTTCAATGGAGACATCAGAATTGATGTTGTTACGTTGATTCTGGGAATTCTGCGTAGTTGTATATTGAATCCCCGATACGGTTATTAATGAGGATATAGTGTCAATTTTATGCCTCTGAATATTTGTTGGTCTGTCTTACAATTCTCACAATGACAGATGACATTGACATTCTTAGATGAGATTGAATCTAAACAACTTATGAGATATGGGCGCCAAAAGTGGATGGGCGACGAAAGGTGGTCCAGAAAAATTCACGACTGGTTTCCGGGTGGGAGACGCAAGAAGGATCGTCCTACAATCGGCTGGAACTCCAGGATAAGCCAAGCCATGGAGGAAATAGGATTAAAAAACCGGGAAGACCGAGAAAGATGGAAAATGGGATGCGCTATATTGGATTACTTTGCACTAAAATTATTATAAATAACTCCAACGGTCCTAATAAATTCAATTTTGAGAGAAACTTTTTAAATTCAATAAGTTTTATTAAATATTATAATACATAAATGTTTCAGCTATTTCTGGTTCTTTGTAAGTGTAATTATTCGTATTTCGATTAGAAACACGAATAAGTCCACAAAAAATATAAATTTCTGCTCCAATGAATTTGGAAATATAGACTAGACTCGTAAACAAATTAAAAACATTGAAAGTAACAAATTAATAGTATCAATTAATGCTTCCAACTTACTTGCTAAGCGATCTCCGTCTTTCCAACATATAAAATCAACCAAACTTTCCGTAACATTCATAATAATCTTAAGATTATCTTTTTCCGATGGCTCAAGACATTTGGCAACCTTATCCGTTACCGTGGTAACACAGGTCATTATCGCTGGTCGTTTTTTGCAATATTTACCAAACACTTCATCCATTGAGCCAGTTTTCTTTGCTTCCTCCAATTCATCGGTAATCACTGTTGTATTT
The DNA here is from genome assembly GCA_009867245.2 of Adranes taylori. NCBI lineage: Eukaryota > Metazoa > Arthropoda > Insecta > Coleoptera > Staphylinidae > Adranes > Adranes taylori. The sequence goes on from WYDF02001571.1 coordinate 6,320, forward strand.
ACTTGCGTTTCGAAGCATGCTTGAACATTATCTCGTGACGCCTAGAAAATTATAACATATCTAATTTCAACATATTTAAGTGTAATTTTAAGAAATAATGCATTTCAAAAAGTATACTATCTTCTAAATGAGTTGGAAAAGTCTGAACTTTGCAACTATTAGCAGGGTTATATCCCTCCTATAAAAAGAGCTATTTCTAACATGAACTTTGGATTCTTGTCAAAATAATTTTCAAAATAATTTATTTGCAATTGAAAAATTAACAACGAGATTTATTAAGCAATTCTAAAACATTAAAAACCACAATGCACCAAAAAGATGGTTATCCAAAAAGAATGACCAAATAAACGCTTCGAAACGGAACTGAAAATAAAAGTAAAAACTAAAATTGTTATTATCTGCAAATTTTATTTGTTTTTATTACGAAAAAACATCGTGTATTTCCAAAAACAAATTAAAATAACTTAAAAACTGGTGTTTCTGAAAACCTAAGATTTTAAGTTACATTTAGACCAACCGGGAGCAAAATGCTTTATATTTCATTTTTCGCACGTTATGCAAACCTGAGAAATATCTAATTAAAATGCCATGAATTTACTTTTTTCCGCCACAATAGATAAATTTACGCAAGCTTGATTTATAAACTTATCCATTTACTATAATTTGGAAAATAAATTCAGAGGTACCCATTGTGCTAAATAAATTTTCTAGATGTTATCGCTAGATGCAGTACAGTCAATAGGCAGAGGCAACAGAGACTCATGACTTCATGTGTAGCTCACACAATACATGAACATGTAATGTCATAGAAAATAACCGTAATGTCATGATTGTTACTGAACAAATGTCACATTACGGTAGAGTAATAATCGTAGAAAGTTTCGTTGACTGTATACAATCTCATGAAAAGAAAGAAGGTTTAATGACTGAAATTTTAAATAAATTACAAACTAACAAATTAGATATACATGATGCCAGAGGACAAGGTTACAAGAACGGTGCTAATATGACTTGCTACATAAGTTAGGCTCGTATTTTAAAAATTACTTAATATGTTACTCTATTTAATCCATAAGATACAATATAAGAGGAGAAGGGCTGCAATTATTGAGCCTTTCAAGAGCGCAAAACAGGAAGTTACGGCCCTGTTTATATGTTTTACATGGTCGTGTAATCCAAAAGAATCTTTATACCAGATCCACTATGATTTATCTGATTTGGTTGATCAATACTTTATGAACGCTTAATAGTTAGCAAACAGAATGTCCAACTATAGTTTTTTTGTAAGTTTCTTTATTAGGATAAAAATAATCTATAGTAATCGAAATAGTACAAGACCAATTTTCAAAGTCAGACCAAGTTTCAAAGTCATTTTCGATCAATTATAAATACATAACATATAATTATACTGAAAGTAATAAAATAATTCTATTAATATTTATATAACAACAAAAAAACCAATGAAAATTTCATTCGACTGATAACCACATGATAACCACAACTGATATCAAACTATTACAAAAATGTTGATATAAATTAATTACTTTACGTAAGATGCAAATCACGAACATTAATAAAAATAACCAGTCTTTATCAATGTCACAGCCAGTCTATATCAATGACATAGAAATAAAATATTTTTTATCATTTTCATCTAATTAATTTGAATAATGTTTGTAGGAGGAAACTCCATTACAAAAGAATGAACAAGAAAATTTGAACTCAAAAAAGTATACAATTGTGGAGAAGATAATATGATGATAAAAAATAGTGCTTCTTAAACTGGGCCCCTAAGAGTCTGTGCAGTCTTTACCGGGGGTCCGCAAAAACAAGTTTGACTCGTTTTTATTCAAATACCGTATGTATTAAAAATTCTACATGATCAAGACTTTTCACCTTTGTTATTACTAAACTAGTTATTGACATTTTTTTGATTAATTCTAGTCAACTGATACTATCTTCTATCTGTCGTATAAGCTGTGTATTTCCGTGAATCCTGATCCAACAGAATCCTGAGCAGACAGTAAAAAAGACGTGTTTTTAATGAATCGAAAACCAATTAGAACTGTAAAGGAAAGGAAATATTTAGGGTATGAAATAAGTAGGAATGGATCGAGAAATAGACATGTGAGGATGTTAGCAAGGACAGTTGAGGCCGTAGCAGAAAGGCTGGTATGGAAGGAGAAGTTCGGAGAATCAGTAAATCAGATGATGATTTTTAAAGTATTTATCAAGAGTGTTATGTTATATGGTCGGGAAGTTTGGGCGATGAAAGAAAGAAAGGAAATAGAAGGAATGATAATGAGGTATTTGAAGTTAATATTAGGAGTACAGCAATCGACGCCGAGTAAGATTGTGTTACAAGAGCTGAATGAAGTGAAACGTTAGGTATTGATACCGAATTATCATTAATTCTATTAATTAACGATTGCAATAAGCAATTCCCTAATAAATCATCAATTCAATGAGTAATCCTCTAATATAATATATAATTTGCCTAATCGACTCTAATTTGATTTTTAAACGACTATAACATAGCAGTTAATAAATCAGTTTAAAAATAACTAATTACCCAATAATAAATATTATTAATACAAATTCATATCAAGACGTGACGTGAGAAAAATATAATCGCCAACACAGTCGACACGCATAGAGAAACATGTACCTATTTATGTACACGTAAAATTTCCTATGTTTATTCTAAAAGGATAAACAAGTCATAAGATATTTCGCCGAAAAGCAAGCGACGTCCTTTACCTTAAATATATGAATCGAAGGTGGAAAAGTTCGTGTACTTTAAATATACGAACTTTTCCACCTCCTATTTTCAATAAACAGTTACACTTTGCACTCTTTTGCTGCTTTCGACAAAATCGATTGGATATTAGTTTACTTTAATTTATCAGAAACTGTCGGACCCTTACAAAGCTATAAAGTCGTTTGAAAATTACCACCGCTGACATTTTCTTAGATATTCGTCAACAATATAATGCAACTTTAATCCTTAAATTTCTTAACGGATCATAAAGAACTTTTCTATTGGTCGGAAGTACAACCTTCCTAAAGTTTTGCGGCAGAAACTTCCTTCAAGCTAAGCCCTTTTTGCGGCCAACCGTCGTCGAAGGCCATGGCTCGGCCGACTCGTCGGATGCAGCTTCTTCCCAGAAAATTCGCATAAAAGAAACCACTCCAGCTAGCATTCCTTAGACGCAAATTGGGTTTTATTCTGATAGTTCTTGAGTAAGTACTTTCGCACAGCTCAATCAGAAATCTATATCTTCATCATGTCACTTGTCTGGAGATACCTTCAACATCTGCGTTAAACATTGGCCCATTCCATTCTACCGACACTCTGGAGAAGCCGACGAAAAGGCAAAAATCCAATCACAAGATAAATTAATTACCAAAAATAAAATTATCTTTATTTCAATATTTTTATTTGTAATTAGGTTCACAACATATTGTTAGTAAATTAAACTAGCGAGTAGAAGCATATATTTGACGTTATAAATATTACAGAAAAATGAACCAGATTATTTAAACATGTTATTGCGTACATCATTATAGTGCATAAGTACTTTGTTATAATAATTAAGAACAGCGAATTCTAACCCAACCCTGTATAATCTCAATGCACGAGCTTATTTTATATTACAAAGAAACAAAATAAAATATAGAAAGCAGTATACTAGTTAAAAGTAAAAATTACGATCCTGCTTTGGAAAGAACAATTCTGAACAGTATATGGAGTGAAGAAGATGGTAAGGTATGAAAGGAAAGTGATGGAGATGTGAATGAGAGGATTGTTAAGAGTATATGTAGAGGCCATGGCATGTAAGAGGCCGTGGATGGTTTATACGAGAGGTGTAGATGGTCTATGGATGAGTGGTACGATAGAATGAGTATAATACAAAATAAGTCATATAATAATATAATATGAGTGCGATGGAAGATGAAGAGAATTTAAAAAAAATAAGGAGAAGATAAGATAGACACGAAGGAATGAAATTATTATAGTTTACAATCTCCACAATCCGCTCAACTTAACTTACATACAGCTTGCCTCTAAAAACCATTCAATAAAAATCTGGAGAACTAGTAGGCACGCAAAGTTTAAATCAAAACTGAACAGTCGTCACCAATATTACTCCCCCATCTATCCAAGAATACAAAAACTTCAGTATTACTAAAACTTACTATAATTTCATCAAACATGTCTTCTCCACCATTTTTCCTGCACTTCTCTCGGAGAGCCTTCTCGACTTCTTCCTTCTGAGGTATGGCGCTCTGATTGAAATTTTGTAATCCTGGTATGCTATCCTTGTAATCATCTAGATTTAAATTGTTATCTTGACAATTGATTAAACCTGTAATAAAATAAATATATGAAACAAGATGCAAAAAAAACTAGTAAAGGTAACTATGACCTTCAAAAACAAGAAACAAAAAAACTTTATGTACAAAAACAAATTCATAGATTCAAACTAATAGCTTATGTATTATAATTAAAGATCATAAAAACCAATTATAAATTATATAATTAGAAAATAGATTTATCAGTAGGTATAAAAATTTAATGATTTATATGATAATTAGATACTACTTGTAACACTAATTAGGCAAATTATAAAAAATATTTAGGATCATCAAATATTCACGAAATGGTTGTTTCATTATTATAAACAATGCCAGAATAAACAATGCCAAATAAAATAACTCTTACCTATTAGAAAAATGAAGTAAAATAAGAACTTAGACATGATGTTAGACTTTGTGTTTAATATCACAAACGTATGAGTAACTTTTAACCCGATATATGTTATTTGTAGAACATCTGGCTATAATGCAAATGTTCTCTATTAAGAGATAAACAACGAATGATCAAAAGTCGCGAACTAAATGATGACAACCTATTTCATTGCAATTTCATTAGATAAAACTACAAACATCAAATCATTATCACATATTTTTTCACAACGAAAACACGTCACACCTTTCTCATAAATTTGTAAGGTAAATACTCGTTAAATGTCCGACGAATATATAAATTGAATACAATGACAAAGCGAGGAAGTGTAAAACCGATTCCCCCGATTCAATAGTAAATAAGTAGTCACAAATAAATACAAATACTCCTAGCTGCATATCATAACAAATTAGAACGGAAAGTAATTAGAAACCAGCTTGCTTGATATTTAGTTACTACTCAGTCGCGAGATTGAGCCACAATACTGAAATATATTTGGAAATTATCAAAACTTCAAAACGTTGAAGAACAATATAATGATCCAGACAATATTTTTCATATTATGAACGATTATATGGCATGTGATGAATAAATGACGCGAATTTTCAAATTTTAAATACCTAGCACTGTTTTCGACAAGTTTTTTCTGTTAACCTTATACTATTAGTGGTAGTCACAGTAATTTGACTATCTGTCGGCGTCTTTGTGTGTTCCAAAATTTCGCTCGCACCCGAATTGCATAGAGTAAATGTCACCGTTTACATCGGCAAATGTAGCAGAGTAGCGATATAAATATATTACTTGGTGATTCCGGAGAACCAGTAAATGTTGGTACTTCTGACCAAACGATATCTCGGTTTACTAGATTTTTATTTGCATTGTTATCATTTCTGTCTTCCTTTTCTTCTGGGTAATTTCAGCTTCAATGTCAGAATTATCTGTCTTCTTTAGAAAAATGACTCATTTGAATCATATTCATAATCTGAATCATCATCTGTAGCAAATAGATCGTTTTCAATAGATTCTATATCCGAAAAATGTTTAGTATAGAATTGCAAATCATCTGTTAATTTTCGAATGGCAATGAAAAATATCAGAGGGACAATAATGTCCCGCAAATTTTTAGTTGCAAACATAGAAACGTGAGTAATTTCTAAACTGAAGAAACATCAGATTATAAAAGTACAATCAATGATACCAACAAAAAAATACCCAAGTCACTCATATGACTATCTAGTGCTATTACAACGTTGCCAGGTAAATTATAATACGACAAAATTACAAGTTGCAGTAAGAATCTCACACACAGATCAATTTCAAGAGTAGTTAGAACAAATAAAACATTGTTCTAGCAACTCGATAGAAGAAAATATATTTAAAAATACGTCATTTATTGCTTTTAAAATTCATAAACTAAATACCTGATGTACACATGAAATTGGTAACAAAGGTTCTCCATTATCAGGTCCTAATTCGAAATGATATAATAAATTACTAACAAGTTGTTTTTCATCCGAAGATAGCGGTTTCGGCATTTTGCAAGCACTTCAACGACAGTACTAACTACTAATAACATGAACAAAAAGAAAAGAACTAATACCACAAACTAAATTATTAAACGAATTAAAAAATAATTATTGGAAATAAATGTAAATTTGAATATTAAAACCGATAAAAATGCATAGAATATTCGTACAAGTCAAAATGAAAATTTAATGAAAGCTAGTAACTTCTTCTTCTTCTTCTTCTTCGACAAGTTTTGGTTTTGAATTTCTATCCTTCAACCATTATTGACATTATCCCAATTGACATAATCTGGTTTTAGCGTTTTTGTTGATTTAACTTGTTTTTGACAACCATTATTATTCACGAAGCATGAATGGAATGATCTCTTCAAAAGCGATTGAAAAGATTTTCTTCCGCTTATCTTTTTCAATAAAATCTTCAATTAATTATTATATGATTTATGTTTGTTCACTAAAAATTTTGACTAACTTTAAATTTACTTCGACATTTCTGGATATATAAACAAAGCGAGTGACAAAACTTCTTCTTCTTCTTCAACAAGTTCTGGTTTTGGATTTTTATCCTTCAACCATTATTAGTCCAATATGACAAACTGGTATTTTTGTTATTGGTTTTGACAACCACTATTATTAGAGAGTTTTCGCATGGGTTAGATAAGAACTGCAGTAATAACGTAATTCTAATATCGAAGTCCATTTATAACCAGGTAGAAAAACTAATAGCAGAGAATCAACACGGATTTATATAAGGAAGGTCTACGGTGACGAACATGATTACGTTTACCGAATTTATCTCTGATCCAATGAACAGTAGCTCTGAGGTTGATGTCATATATGTATACTGGTTTCGCAAAGGCTTTTGACCGAGTTCAACATACAATCATACTACCAAAACAGGAAAGCTTTGGCTTGTCATATAAACTTGTTTGAATCATACCTAAGTACCAGAAATTGCTATGTAGAATACAGTTTGTTAAATCTAAATCATTTGTCGCGACTAGTGGGGTTCCTCAGCGTACTAACTTAGGGCCCCTCTTATTTACTATTATTATTAATGATCTCAGTTTAAAGCTATCATCACCTTATTTACTATATATATATGCTAATAATCTAAAAAAGAATTTATAAAGTTTGCACAATACATGACTGAAATTCTCCAGCATGATCTGTCAATTTTACACGACTGGTCTACAAAAAATAAATTTGAATTAAATATTGCAAAGTGTAAAACCATGACCTTCTTAAGAAAATACCAAACTAGGTCAGTTTTAGATATAATCTTAATAAAATAACCTTTATTGTTATTACTCCTAAACGTGAGAAGTATGCTTTTAATGGGAAAATAAAAGATTCAGGTTTATTATCAAAGTTGTTTAGTACCTAGAATTAACAGCGGGCAGAAACCTGTATTTTATTCAAAGACAGTTAGGACAAAGTATCATATGTACTCTCCCATAGCGACAATGTGTTTAAATTTTAATAATTTAGTCGAGTGTGATCTGCTTAATGTCGAGATTTGTGATATAACTAGAGAACTTGTTAGCAAATTTAGTGTATGATTACGAATAGTTGTTATTCATTTGCTTTTTCTTTATATTTTGTTTTATTACTATTTCATTATCATTGTTCACATGTTATTCTAAATTATCATTATTGTTTCATTATCGACTATCGTAGTTCTGATGTATAAACCTATATATTTATATAAGTCTAGCATACATCAGTAATATTACGATATCATGTTATAATATTTCAATAACGTTAATCCTATCCTATTAGTATAAAAAATTATAATTAATTCTTTGTATTGTTGGATTTTCAATAAATAAATAAATGCGCAATAAATTCATTTTCAAATATAAAATGAAATAAACGTCTATCCATTTTGGTTTCGCTTCAGTTTGTTTGAAGTTAGGTTATGTTAATTTATTTAAAATCATGTGCCTGCAATGTTCTGAAGGTTGTTTAGGGAACAATAGCATTTCGCTGCAGCGGTTTGAGTTTTTCCCTGAACGTGGCCTATTTCTTTCATTATTATTACGTGTATTTTTGTAAACTCTGAGAGCACTTGGCAACATTGTAATGTCACTAGAGATTAGTAAAGGATCTTGGTTCCTTGGACGAACTATATGTATTTTCGGCTTGAAATTATCCCAGTAGAATGTAATGAAGATGTCTTGGGACACAAATGCCCCTGTGGACACGAAAGGGTTAATATAATGTTCGAACTAAAACGCTAGCTTTTATTATTGTAACAAAAATAAGAACCTAAGAACAGAGTTCTGTTCATAAAATTAATAAAACAGGAACTTATCAAAAATCACATATTTATTGTAATTACTCTTACATCTAAACAATTTATACAATGACTTAAAAAGTATTCTGTAAAATTAGAAAAGTAGTATTTTATTATGTAAATTTACATACACTCATTACATATAAATTATAAATATCTAAATAATGTACTAAACATATTTAGAAATGTTAAAAAAAAAGAAATTAATATAAATAATCAGTCCATACTTCAATATACATATTGAACAAGATTGAAAATAAAAACAGAAAATTATCTAAAATAAAAGGAACATTAAATGCACAAAGTAATTTTAGTACAATTCTAATAGAACATGAATAATCTAACTGTTATAAAAGAGATATTGCTTTTTGTTAAAAGAAAATAAAAAGTAATTAATCTGATTATAAACATACATATTATTAGCTTAACTTCATTCTAGTTGAAACAAGTAACTGAAGATTTTTAGAAAAACAATTTACAGGAATTCGTATGTTACAGTCGAGTACATTTCAAGTTTACATGGATATTAAACTAATATAATGTTATAACTACTTAATTATATTAATCTTTTAACCCAAATTATAAAAAAACTCAATGAAATGTTTAGATATATAAATAAAAAATGTAGGTACCACATTTACAGATTAAAGCATTTTAGACAACAAAGGAAAATAGATAAAATCCTACACAACACAAAGTTGTGAACGATCAATAAATTTTTCGTTAGCATTTATGTCACATTCCAGTTTACAGTTTTTTCATTTAAAAGTCGGTTCAAATTTAAGGAAACAGTCCATATAAATAGTTATAAAATAAACATTTTTATAAAAACGAACTAGACACTACTTAACACGCATTTTACGCGTAACTAGCCATATGCTACGAGGAAATAATAGGAATGCTAGTTATTTTTGAGTTTCAAAAAATTGTGTGACAACAGACAATAATTGAAATGTGGCCGATTGTATATAATAGAATATCTAGTCTGTTGATATAACGTCCTAGAATATGTATGAGATCGTATTTTTGTACAAAAAAAATCCTAAAACCTAGTAAATTTATTCATTACAGAAGTACGAACCAGGCCAGCCAACCTACACGCGCGAGCACGTTGTATTTTAGATAATATTCAATTAAAAGTCGGACGTATGTGACTTTCAAATAACATTTCTTATTACACTTCTTTCAAATTATATTTCTTAAGAGGATGTCTACCCTACAAAAGCACATACGATGACCAAAACATCTATTGCGTATCAAATAATAAACTTAAAAGAAAGTTTATTATTTGATACGTTTCATTATTCTCTTTACATTCTGTTCTAAAAGATTGAAAGTATGAAACTCAATTACCAAAAATATAATTTTTTATAAAAAGCAGAATTTCTGATGTCAAAAATTGGCAATTTTGGTAAAATTCATCAGTTTATCCTGTTTGGTAAACGTTTTCCTAGTTTGATATCTTCAACCTTTTAGAAACTACTATAAAAAAACTGATCAAATAAGTCAAATAATAAATTTCCTAGAAAGGAGGTAGCAAGAGCTGTTTTAGTCATTTTTTTTTTGATGGGTCGGTATCCTCTTACGGTCGTCAAAGAAGTTTTTTCTTTAAAGATCATTAATAAACATTTTAATGTAGATATTAGAAATTAAATTAAAATAACAATAATTTCTATATTATAAACATTTATAAAACAGTATATTAGAAATACACTGGTTTCTAATATAATATTTCATTAGAAATTATATAATATAGTAAAACATATGCTTTATATATTTCATATATAATCAAGCAACATTTTCAAAGTACAAACACTAGTATTTTTTATCTCATAAATGTAGCTAGTCTTCTAATGTAGTTTAAAAATGGTATTGTTCTTCTCATAGAAGTGTGTTGCCTGATTAAAGTAGATTCTATATTTAGTCCTGATTAAAGTAGATTCTAAATTTCGTGATATAGATTCTTTATAATAAGACGCTTATGTCTAATCGAATTAAATATTAATCAAGTACAAGGTTTTCTGAAATGATTGCAACAGATTGACATTATACTGAATTACTTTCAGATGATATCATTTGAAAGTATTTCAGAACCAAACATCATAAACAAAACACTTCATATGTTTGTTGATGTTTATTTATGAACTGTTTGGTTTAACTTCCTAAACAAACATCAACAACAAAATTTCCTAAACTATGCCTGAAGAATACAGTTTTGATAACAGAATAAATAATTTTTAATTAAATGCAATTTCGCAATTACCGTGGAATTAACACTTTAAATCGCCAAAACGTATTGGCATGCGTGAAGGGGAGGTAAGTTGTCGAATACGATGAGCGGTCTAAGACAAGACGATCATCTTAGACCGACTTCGGGTGACAATCGAATGTGTTCGGGAGCTATCTCTTCTCTGTATCATAAGGTTGCTGTATAAAAAGATAACATCTGGCTCCCACTTTGGCTCAAAAGCTGGAAATCGTGAAGAAGCTTGATAATTGCTTAAGTAGACACATCACTGTGAAAGATTATGACATAGTGTCGTCTACAATTTACGACATTAAAAAACAGACAAACTGAAACGGTTTTTGAACGAATTTGAAAAATCTAATTGAAAGGCAAACTTTGAAAAAACCTAAGTTAGACCAACTGGATTCGGTTTTGTATAATTGGTTTATAGCAAAAACATCAGAGGGTAAACCCGTAACTGGTCCTATGGTTGTTGAAAAAGCTCAGAAGTTGCAACGAGATTTGAACATTGTTGCCGATTGCAAACTTTCTGATGGCTGGCTTAGGAGCTCTAAGACTCGTCATTTCTGGCGAAATGAAATCTTGTAGATAGTGCAGAGTTCAAAATTAAATTCAAGTCTATTGTGTCTAAAAATGAACTGATAGCTTTTCAAATTTATAATGCAGATGAGACCGGTTTTCTGTGGCGTTGCCTACCAAATTCTACTCTTGATGGTGGGGATGAGAGAAGTGTTAAAAGATTTTAAATAAAATAAAGATCGGTTAACAGTTCTGCTGTGTTCAAATGCATCTGGTGATCACAAACTAAAACCTTTTGTGATAGGAAAGTCACAAATTCTACTCTTGATGGTGTGGATAAGACAAGTGTTAAAAGATTTTAAATAAAATAAAGATCGGTTAACAGTTCTGCTGTGTTCAAATGCATCTGGTGATCACAAACTAAAACCTTTTGTGATAGGAAAGTCAAAAAAGCCTAGGGCCTTGGCATGAAAAGGTGTGAAAATCTTGCCTGTGATTTATGGAGCACAATAAAGTGCATGGATGAATCAAAAGTTGTTTAAAAACTGGTTCTTCAAAGACTTTGTGCCAGCTGTTAAAAACAATTTTGAAAAATTGAAATTGCCTGAAGATAGTAAGGCTATTTTGTTTTTAGACAACTGTAAACCTCATTTAGATACGGAAGAATTCGTATCTGGTAACATATCAGTAGCCTATCTTCCTACCAAAGTTACATCCTTGCTGCAACCCACGGATCAAGGTGTGATCCAGAACTTGTCACTCTACATACGATGCTTTGTACAGAATTTAGTGGCATTGGATTGAAATGTGAGAGAGAGTCAAAGACAGTTTTCCATTAGAGATGCTGCCTTTGCTAGTGCTTTGGCTTGGGATGAGGTAAAACTGGAATCTTTGAAAAAGTATATCCTGAAGTAATGAACGAAAATGTCGAAGATACTGAAAGCGATACAGTTTATGATGAATTAGAAGTTGTTCTAAGTTATTTGCATTCAGAGAACCCCATGTCACAGGTGAATCGGGAAGAAATAAGAGAGTGCGTTGAAGCAAATTTTGATGAGACCACCATACAGGGTGTAATCAATCCAACAGCCCACAAAGACGTGGACTCAGATGAATATGATGTAGACGAGTCAAACATCACTTGGAATCAAGCAGCTGATGCCTGGAATACATTTATCAGGTTTTCTGAACGCAGCAGTTCGTTCAATGATGCTGAAATTATGAAACTCCACTCCACATCATACGAAATGACTTTATAAAAAAAAAAAAACGAAGGGAGAATACTAAAAAACAAATCGATATTCCAGATTTCTCTAAGGTGGCGAACAATCCTATGGGTTTAGATCAACCGTCTTGCTTCAATTAATTTTTTTTGCAGCCTACATTGCGCTTATGGTTAGTTATTTTACATTACAAAATGGATTGTCATTTTTTATTCTACTTAAGCTGTTTAAATAATAAAAAACATGTTCTATAATTTTTTTGTTTAAATCAAGTTTTCCGATATCCATCCTTAATGCGGAATATTTCATAATCCGGCATGCCTCAAGACCCAAACGTGCCGGATTGGAGGAATTCTACTATATATGTAAAACTACGATTAATCAAAAAATCTATTTCTGTTAAATAATCAATTATGAATAAGTAGTTCGATTGTTGCTCGAATATACAAATAAAGAAGAGATTAATAAACTACAATTAGATGTCTTTCCTAATTAGTGGTGTAAAAAATAATAGGAAAAAAGTATTTCTAGTCTTTGAAAACAAAAATTATGACCAAAGAAGTATTAATAAACGGTATTGAATAGTTTATTCGATTAATCTATTATCTAAATTGATATTCAAACATAAATTTGACTGATTCAAACCTCAACCCGATGACAGTTACCTAGATTATTATCATTTAGTGACATTATACATAAACCGTTTCCTAAGCAATTTATTTATACTGAGGAACTTCTGAAATATTTGCGTTCCTAAAATATAATTAGTCATACACAAAGAGGCTTTTGCTTTTCTGTTTTTCTGAAAGTAATTTCTTACATAACAATTATTTATTTTTATTTAATGAGATCCGCGACTCGAGAAAAGTTGCCGACCTATAGTTTAGAATACTTAACTACTTAATATTCACAAAATACATTGTTATAGTCCGTGGGTTCAGAATATTTACAATTCCCTAAGTCAATCGGAGATAAACATCTGTTTAATATATCGATATAAACAGAGCATTTAAAAATTTGTAAGCCTAGACCGATGTCCTTCTTTTTTTCTAATGCCACCATTGTTCAAATGCGTTTTAAAGCTTTCAGACAATATCAAAATTTCATATTACAACCATAAAAATATGACAAATCAAATCAGTGTTACCAAGTAGTGCTAGAAAACCAGATAGGTCTTAGAAGCTAGAAAACGCATTTAAATCTTTTGTTTGAATCGTCTGTCTTAAAATATTTTTAGATGCACTGAATATTTTGCATTCAAAAATATTAAGATTGCAACGCAAGTCTGATTAATATAAAGTATTAATATTTGTTTTGCCAAAAATGGTATTATTAAGATCATTTCAAAATAGGACAGTATTAAGTATTATTTACATAATGTATTTATATATACCCCTGAGCAGAACTCTCTAAACTCATTAGATATAACCACTCAAAATATGATATGACATTTACTCTAATATATGTTCTCAAACATTCATTTTGTCTATAGTTAAATGACTTTTTAGTACAAAATTTGTCTATAAACGCCACTTCGTAGATGGATTTCCAATGTAATTATATAAAGTCAATGTATCATTAAGTAGAAAGTTTAAATATAAACTTTCAGGTTTAAAAATGTCTTAACCATTTTTCTAAGTTAACCATTTTTCTTTTAATTAATGATAAATTAACGTACCGGATTCAGTATTACGTTGCTTTCCGCGACTAGTTTCGAGGCACAGCCTCATCGTCAGACGTTTGGATGCGAGTTAACATCCAAACGTCTGACAATAAGGCTGTTACCTCGAAACTAGTTGCGGAAAGCAACATAATAGTGAATCCAATACGTTAATTTAACATTAATTAATATAATATGGATCACGTTATAGAAACAATATTCAAAAAAAAAAAATCTTTTTTAAATAAAGAAGAATACGCTGGATAATTGTACTTACATAAAAGATTAAAAATTCATTTTGCGCAATTAACAAAAAATAATACTTTGTATTAGATATTAATTACGTTTTATAGTGAAAAAATCATTTTGATAGTAAGTTTGAACTTCTCAAATTTCTCATGTAATTGGATGGTGCTATGCAATGTGTAAAGGCAACGAATTATGATTACTAGGGCCCCGATCTTTATTTACATAAATAATTTTCGGTTTTAACCCTTTGTTTCTCGACGGGACTTGTGAGTCTCATATCATTTTAGCGGCATTTATATGTAATGGATGACATATAATTCATTCAAAGTCTAGCGGGACTGTGAAGTAACATGTTTTCTATTCGACGTTGCATTCCGCGATTACCGGGCAAGGCAGTTTGGAAAAAAAAAACGTATTCGTCTCAAATACGTGGTACTTGTTTCGCGTGCTGTTAGATTATAAATTATTTGTTATTATAATTTCTGTTTATGCTAAAGTTGTTACTTGTTGGATTTAAGTTCGCACAGCACGATTTTGCTAACACCATCTAGTTTGAATAAATATTTTACATCTTATTCGATAATTTAGACAAAGTACTAAAGTCCCATCAGTACTAGAAGTTTTTTTGCATGCACTTGGTGAGTTATGATTTTGTTTATATTTTGAGTATTTTTTATAATAAAATAAAACTTTATAGTATAAAATATAAGAAAATTTCTTAATCAACATGGCTGGTACATCTTGGCGATCTAATATGTTTCTCAATGATGACGTACTATTAGCAGCCGCAAAAAAAGCAGTACTCGAATTAGGAACGAGTTGGTACCTGTTACAGTGAGAATCAAGTGTAGACAAGAACAACGAAGAGTGTGCCATTCTTCAAAATTTAGAAGAAAACTTCTTTGGAGGTTGAAGAAGAAGGGAATGATTAGGTTGTTGAGAATGATGAGGGAAACAAGTTATCAAAAAAGAAGCAAATTGAAAGGAAATGGAAAAAGTGAGAAATAGATCCTACTATTTTACCATATAACTTTCTCGAAGGGCCAGTAAAGGAACACTTTTCAAACTTCAAAACTTTCAGTGATTACTTTCTTGTAATGTTGGGAAACGTAGCGTAGATCATATCAAAAGTAATTTGTACGCTACACAAAGAAACAAAACGCTCAATCTAAAAGACCACGAGTTACTTGGATTTAATGGGTTATCGAGCTATAATAATTACTGGTCAACGGCAGAAGTGTTGGGAGTGCCCGTGGTAAGTGAATGTATGGCTAGAAACAGATTTACCAACTTTTATCATTCATCAATGTTAACGACAATTCCAATATTGCTCCAGATAATAGGGATAAAATTTACAAAATTAGACATTTGGTAAAACCTGTAAACGAAAGGTTTTTATACAATGGGAGTCGAGAACTTTCAGTTGATGAAAGTATGATCTTGTTCAAAGGAAATTATCTTTCAGACAATACAAACCAATAAAACCGATTAAAGTTTGTGACAGATACAAAGTTTGTGTATCGCAGACCAGATAACTGAACATAAATTGGGATCGTATATTTTGATACTTACTTTACGTCTGTTGATCTGCTAGAGAGTATAAAAATGGAGCAAACCCTTGCACGAAACCATAAGAAATAATAGAAATGGGCTACCAAAAGACTATGATAAGAATATGCAGAAAGGGGAATTTGACTATAGAGTACCAAACATCGACATTGCTTTCTTCAAATGGTGCGATAACAGAATTGAGTATTTGTTGTCAAATTTTCATTCAACTTTAAAAACTCAAACTCAAGTTTGAGGCTCCAAAGGACGACACACGAAAAAATTAACTTGCCCAACAATTATTCCCGGTTATAATAAACATATGGCTGGAGTAGATATGGTCGATAGGCTTCGTCCAGCTTATTGCATAAACCGACGTAAAAAAATGGTGACATGGATTATTTTTTGGAAAAATTGGAAAAGTGTGTTCCTAGATGCTGACGAGACTTACACGTCCCAATCCCCAAAATAATCCTTCAGGGGATGAAAAAAATTTGAATAAGAGTCAGGTAAGTTTTTGAAGACATTCTAAAATATAAAAACAAAAAATTATTCCATTAACTCAACTAACCTGCTACAATTCATAAAGATTTAAAAATATAGTCAAACAACAGAGAGAATCGTTGGCCCTAGAGATGGTGATCAATCAATCGCTTTGCATTAGACTTTAGTGTGTTAGAAAAGTGCTTTGAATAAATCAATAAGTAATCAGTAATAAGCCATGTACTCTAACTAATTGTAATAATTGAATTATACTATTGGAAATGCATAGTTTGATGTTATAATATTTCATACATGATACCAATATTTTCTTTTGATTTTGTATAGATTTATCTATTTTAATGCATATTTATTGTTGTATAGTGATAAGGGCATGATCCGGTTTAAATAAATAAACAAAATAAGGGGGGCGGTAAATTTGACCTACACCCCTGAAACGCAGTCTACGCCACCCCTCAGTGGCGTAGACTGATGAAAAATGCTTTACTTTTGACCATTAAAAAAACATTTATGTACAGTGTAAACAAATGCTTTTTAATATAAACTTGGTTTATTTTTAACTTGGTCATTTCTGGACTTTTGTGTATTAAAAAATGTGAATAAATATATTGCGTTTTTAATAAATATTCCACATATTTTGTTAAATATTTGTCATTTGTAAATAAATAAAGACCCGCGCCCTAATAATTACATAAGAGATTTTTTATAATCAAACCAAAATTTAGTAGTAGTCACATAACATACGAGAGATCAGGAAAGATATGTCAAAAATATTTACGCATAATACCATCCAAAAACTTTCAAAATTCATTGTAACACAATTAAAAATAGCTTAATGTAGTATCAATTTATGAAAAAAATCTCACCAAGCAAGAATACCTGTGGATTCAATTACAATTTGTCTTAATTAGCGAAACAATTTTTCTAAAGTTATCAAAGACATGTTTTATTTATTATATTAAAATATTATATCACTACCTATGGCGTTGCTCAATTTTTTTATAGCACGAGTCTGTGTTGACAATGCATGTTTGCTGCATTGTCAACACAGATACTTAATAAAACTTGCTCTGCCTTCAAATTTTTCTGTGGAGGCTTTTACTTAATTTTTTACATATAAAGAATCATGATGCCCTTCAGTATCTACATATTACAAAGTATTTATTATGGTTTTTTGTTTTTTTTTTCTTTATAACTACAGGTTAATTACCAAACATTTCACTAGAAAATGTTTAAGAAAATATATTCGGAACCGTGGAATACTAACAAAATTTTAGTGATCTACTCCGCTCCTGCTCTGGACACAATTCCTTCGCTCTACTAAACCAGAAATACCCCATTTGTTACGTAATCTGCCATTAGAAAGTCTAAAATAATGTTTTTTTTAAAGAAAACGAGGTACAGTAGGCTGGGAAAGTTATTTACCTTACGACAAATTTGAGGTTTGTGTTCCATAATTTTTTGTATTTTTTTATATAATTTTTTGACTTCTATGAAATTAACTTATTTATTTTTCCTTTGAAAACTGTTTTAAAAAGTTATTAATTTAAAAACCCTGTCAAAATTTATGAAACTATTATTCATATGCAAGGCAGTGTATTTAATCATCGCAATTGATAAAAATTTTCGAAACATAATAATTCATTATATATGAATGTTAAGCGCATTTTTTTAGCGGCTTAATCAACCTATAATGCGAAATTTTCTAATCAACATCGTATATTGGTTTAACGCCACACATTTCGTCTTGCGTTTAATAATGTCAGATATAAATCACGATAAGCGTGATATTAATATGTTGACGTTATGTGACTCGAGACTTGGGCGACGCATGTTACTAGCATAACAAGTTCTAATGCTGCTGCCTGATAATATTAAGTCAGTGTCGGAAAATGGAGTTTTCTAGAAAATGTGGACCATCAACTATAAAACAAAAATTATTTTCCCATATATAAGGGTTGATGGTTTTACTATTTTTTTAACCTTTAACACGTGCGTTTATAATAAATTGATAAAATGCTGGTAGAACTATGCTCTTCTCCGTTTAACAAAAAGCCAGCTGGTATAAAGTCACACTAAACAGGATCGTATTTAGCCCAAAATTAAACAATCACTTTACAAGATTAAAATGTTTGAACTAAATTAAAATAATAAATTAAACTAGTTTATTTCCTTGTATTGTGTATTTGAATTGGTGTTGTACTTTATTTTTGAGGTTCTTCGTTAGACGAAACGCTAAAATATGATGTATCAATTTTGTCTATTTTATGCTAAGCTCTATTTTAATTACATATATTCAAGTCAAATAAATTTGTTTATAATGTCTATTATCATCTATTTATTATATATATTATATATATTATATCCATTATCATCTAAAAAAAAATAATCACGTATCGTTTGTGTGATGATATATTTTGTTTTTGTGTTTCCTTCTTCGTTTTGTGTTAAGGCGTTCATTCCTAATTGGATGTGTTGCATTGATTTTAATGTTGATGATTTTATTTAGTAGAATAGAAATTGTTTTTGTTGTTAGCGAATTATTGTTTTTTGTTCAAATTCGTAATCTTCATGGAGATTTGTAAAAATAAAATAAAACTTGCATTATCTTATGCTCATCGACTCCCCGAACCTCCTCCCCCCTACCAGACTCATTCTGTCCATCACTCCCGTAGATTTTCTTGCTACCATATCTACATTCTCTCCACAGCACCCATTTTGAGACAATACAAAACCTAAGTATTTGAATTTCCTTACCCTTTCAATAATTTATCTTTCTGTATCAAACACATTCTTTCTACACTATCTCCCTCCTTTCTTACAAACCATCACTTTTCTTTTTTCTACGTTCAATTTCAAACCCCTTCTATGCATATACTTCTTCACTCACTCAATCATCTCACTCATTTCTTTTCTCTCACTCACCATACAGACAATATCATCGGAAGGAATATGTAAGAGACCATATCTTCTCATTACCTATCTTAATCCTACCCGCCTGTTCCTTTTCTAATACCCCTTCGAAATCTGACATGAATATATTGAACAGACAGGCACTTAATGGGCAACCCTGCCTTATTCCCCTTTTAGTCTCAAACATTTCGATGTCCTTTCATTCACTCTCGCCCTTTTGTACCTTCATACAATCCGTTTATCATTGATTCACAAATCCCTACTTTTCCATTCTTGTCCATAGATGGACAAATAGTAGGTACAGCTTCTTTTTTTGAAATCTCCCTATTCATCAGATAGTTTATAATAACTATAGAATCCCCTGTACCCCTACCTCGAATAAAACCATTTTGCGTGTTGTACAGGATTCTCCTCTGTCGCACGTCATCTTCCAATCTCTCATTTATCACTCTCGCATACAACCTGTATAATCCATCTATAATCGTCACTCCCCTATAGCTATTACCTTCCATTCTACTTCCTCTCTTGTATACCGGCACTATTTCTGCTTTTACACTCATCCGGCACTCTCTCCTCTCCCTTCCATATTCTATTCAATCGTCTGACCAATGCACGTAATCCCTTTTCATCCAGACTTTCTCATACATCAACAGGCACCCTGTTCGGACCAGATGTCCCTACTTTTTTCATTTTCCCTAACACTTCCTTAACTTCTTCCATCCTTATTTCACTTCCTTCTCCCTCTGTCATTTGCTCTATTCTCAGTACAGCATTTACCCTACACTCTCCTCCATATTCTTCAACCATCCCCTCCTTTCTACAAATCTCCTGCTATTCTGTTAAATTTAAATTACATCTTGTTCTCTATGCTCCCATCATCCCTTTACTTCTCATATACCTCCAGACATCCCTTTTCAGCTTACTTATTTCTTCTTCTTCTTTTTTCTCGCCCTTTCTCTTACCTTGTAATCTTCCTTTAACCACTCCTTCTTAACCTTTTTGTATTCTTCCCATTATGCATTACCTTCTCTCACTTTCTCAACATATCCCTCACCTTTTTTTCTTGCTAATCCATTTCTCGTCCACCACCATATAGTCACCTTCATTTATTTCCTATTCTTTTTCCTACTCGTACTCTTCTCCAATATCCCTTCCACTATACCTGATACCTCCTCAATTGTATTCAAATTTACTACTTCATTTTTTACTACCTCATTCCATATAAATATTCCCTTTTCTCCCTTATCTTCTTATTCTTCCCTACTCATCCATACTTTCCATACACTCTCCATAGGAAACTGATCAGACTCCACTCTCTCCTCAACTCTCATTATTTCTAACAATTCACTCGGCCTTTCACACATGACCACATAAACTATGACTGATCCTCCCCCATGTCCTCTAAACCTAATCTCACCTTCCCACTCACCCTCTGTGCACCCATTCCCACACACCATCCCTCATCCTCCAGCCATTACAGAAACCTCTTTCCCTCACTATTCACTTTCTGACTAGATCTCCTCTCCACATACACCTCATCTCCGTCTACACACCCTTCACCTGCTTTACCAATTTGCACATTCCAATCACCCATCATTACCATTATATTCCAATATTCACCTTTCACTCTCTCCATTTCACGTACCTTTCGCATAAAATCCGCCACTCTTTATTTAAATATACCATCAAAACATCATCCTCTTTCCACCCGCTATAATTACTCTTCGACACATACCTTCCCA
>WYDF02001572.1:0-14104 GCA_009867245.2 Adranes taylori
TTCTGAATAAGAGAAGGAAGATCCGTGAAGGAGAGTTCAATATCAGTTGGTTCAATTTGTCTAGTTTTGAAAAGACAAATAAAGGTAGAGGCTTGTTGGATCTTGTTGGAGATGATCTCACGAAACCCAGACATATTTTTAGGGTCGAATATTGAATAGTGTTGATTTTCGTCGCCTGAATCTTAGAAATAAAAAGGAGTGGATATACGACTTGTTAAAAATTATAAGAATGGATGGAGGGTTCGGCATCCCAATGAATTTTCGTAATAGATTTTAGAATATTCATTCTCTTCAAACTTCAAGGATTCTAAATTTAAAATTATGTTTAGAATTCATATATAGGTCCTGGTATTTAAATTCCTCCACCCCCACTCTGACATTGATTGGAGGGATTAGAGACATTGATTGGATTTAGAAAAAGGCTCCACCGTGCTGTTAGTGTGGGAGATTGATAGCCCCGGTGAACAAAGAAAACCGTGAATTCTATCCAAACCGCATTGAAGATTGTTTTGAATGTTCCGTACATATTACTGCTACTGTACAGAACTCTATCGTCCGTACATACCAATATATTCGCTGTAGGAGGAATAGTTTTCCAAATATTGGAGTTATATACTAGTAATTAACCTTTATTCGCACTAACAAATCAGAAAAAAAATAAAACATTATTCTTCTTAAACCTAGCAAAATAAAATTACAAAAAAGAAGTACAAACATAAAAAATTCGTGGACGTGATCGCCATCCCATCTTTCATATACTGGAAGTTCTACGTTTTGTTACATACATCTTGCATAAAACAAAAGTTGAACGTTTTAGTTTCGACATTCACCTTTTAAGTCGTCTGTTAAATTCAATTATCACAATAGTGTTTAGGGTAAACTAAACAACATTAGTCTAACCCATGAATCCCCCGCCTACCCATGAATCCTCCGGTCCCCATATTTGCCTACGGCGCGACAGGTCGTTAAATGGAGTTTTCTTTCGAAAATGCCCTCCCACGATCTCATTATGCCCTCCCAAGGGAGGCGTGCCCTACTGGTTGGGAAGTCTTGCTCTGAATAATTTTCAAATTGTTTCTTGGCCAATTCAGTGAATTTTTACGAGATGGATGGTCATACATTAAAGCAAAAAAAAAAGACATTAATGTCCGAATACATCGAAATAGTTCATGAATTTCCGTAACATGCATCTACAAATTTCAGTTTGTCGCAAGCTTTTAAACACTTATTCACACATATACACTGATCTACAGAAAGTTATATATGCATGTATATTGTAGTTGCGAATTTCGAAGAGAGACTTCCTTATATCATAACAGTCATTTTTTAATGGCTTCATTGGAACCTTGAGTTCGTTATTTTCCATTCGAAAATTTTTATTGTCGTAAGGAACTTTCTTATTTACTTGAAAAAAAAACCGATGCTATTTTGAGCTTTGTTCATGCCAAACTACCACCGCGCTTTCAATACATGCATGCCAATAATTGGGTATAAAAGGTTCACACAGCCCAACATCATCGAGACACATCTTGCAAGTTGTGTTCCACGCTTAGCTATACGTATAGCTTCATACAATAATGGTCCGTATTAAAAAAAAGGCAGCCCAACTAAATTAAATAAATAAATTGAGTTTCATGCAAGAGCATTATATGTATAGTCCAGCAGACTTAAAAACATAATCGTTTATATTACACTATAAACGGATTATTTATCTCCATCATATTGCAATCCATCATTTTAAGAATGCCCGATCCGCGACTGGTACTTGTAGTAAATAATGACGTAGATAATACCCGTTACAATTAGCGCAAATTATTGAGATGTGCTTATATATTTTATTCGGAAAATATCAGGTTCAAATAAAAGTTTTGATTATATCTTTTGACTAGATTATTTCTAATAACAGTATATATCCATATCAAGTTTATCCTCAAAAATAAATAAATAAAATAAAAGAAAACGTGTACTGGTGTGTGTTCCATATATAAAATACAATCTGCATAACGAAATACCACATATGATAGAATTATTATTATAATATACATATCGGACAAAAATAACTCTTTATCTTATCACACGCGCGATAGTACAAAAATAATTAAGGAACAAAAAAATATACAGTAGCTTTATATCGCAATAGGTGTAACGACATATATAATTATGTTATAGCCAAATATAGAAATTGTGTAATATGCATAAAATAACTAAACAGAAATCGGTACATAAAAATTAATGGTATACAACAGATAAATATATAAAATTCAGTTACTTTAATTTTGTTAAATATTTATCAAGGTCGAAGCCAGAACAAAATTGTACTTAACACAATGATGCATAATCTATGCACTACTTCATGAAACAGTCTTCGTAGAGTCTTAGCAGATATCTGGATTACGTCTCCAACGTTCACCTTAATCTGTCTATGCATATTCAGCAGGAAAAGTTCTGTAAGCTTGTCTTCTTCCATTGCGTTTCGCAACCACGTCCTCGAACGTCAGCATTACGAAAATTTCGTGCGGTAACAAAAAAAAAACCATTTCTTGGTACGCTTTTGGTACGAACTTATCTCATTGTAATAATCTTCCAAGTATGGAAAAACCTAAGCGCATCTATCTAGCTGTGTATGTGTGTAGAAGAATAATCCTTGTCATCAATTTGCAATTATTTATGCATACTAATTTTACAAGGGTGTACTAAGTGCCTACATATAGCATCTTGCAAAAAGCATCTTCAGAAGAACCCTTCGCTCTCGTGTGTTACGTTTGCTACGCAAACACAAGCTCAGAGTTACATTTGAAAATGAACAGTATCTGCATGTAAATAGAAATTTACAGTCGTTAATTAATTTCGGAATCCTAGTTCATCAAAGGATTCGATTTCGTAACGTCAAGATTAGCCGTCAAAAACCTCTAGTATACAAGTTAATTAAAGTCTCAACATTCAAATTAATTAGTTTTGTAAACTGTCACCGTTTAATACTTTTATAACACAAAATTATGAATGGTATATACAGTCCGCCGATCAATTAACGCGATTAAACTCGACACACGGAGTTCTCGAGACAGCAAACTTTGGAACAAATGCCCAATCCAATGACGAGGTCTTTGTGTTTTTGAAAGTGGAGTTCCAGTACGCTCGTCACAAATTTCAGAAATTCTAAAAAAATGTATAATCCGTTCCCTTTAAGAACGACAGTTACCCTTCCTGAAGTTGTTATGCCACGGCTAGGTCGGGATTTCAGAGGACGGCTCAAGTTTGTGGAACAAGGCGACCGCTTTCGTTAAACTGGGCGCCAGGATTCAGTTAAAATACTTAAATAATTCATATAACAGCCAACAATAAATAATTCATATACGTAAAGGTATACCGAATATATTAAAAGTATACACCAAATAAATTGGTAAAATAATACTGTAAATTTTTAACTACCTTATTTTAAATTAAATAGACGTAAAACCTCAACAACTTATTTAGCTTTCTAAACTCTAAATGACTTTTGTAGAAACGCTATTTACAGAAATATTTGAATCCCCCGCCCTTTTTTTATTAATAAAATTTACTAAAACCCGTTTACAAAATCCCCGCTCCCTACTTACAATTTACACACAGCTCTCGGCAGCAAGTTAGTGGTAACTTTTAAACTATTAACCGAAGACATCCAAAACTCAGAAGTACGTGATGCTTGCCGTGTCCAAGATGGCTGTTTAACACCAAACACCACACGAACACACCAGTTCCCAAAAACATCCAATTATTTCGGTCAAGACAATATGGTAAGATTAATTTTACCACCAATCCAAACGCAGGCCAACAGCCTTCGGCGGCCCTAGGGGTGTTGCCAATAAAATACAACCACATTATAGCGTCATTTTGACTAATAAAATTCAATAATCTTAGAAAACCAAGCTACACCATCCAAATAAACCTAGGGGCCTAACTAAAAGGAAACCTCTGTAATAACCCAATCTCTTTATCGCACAGTATTTTCCACTCACAAAGACATTTTGTCTTGGAAAAATTAACTCAGAAAGAGCCAAGAACTTGGCAGCTGTATCACACTAAGTTTCAGAGGAGCCGGATGACTACATCCGGCGTTCCCAATTTCAGCCAGACAGGACGAATTTCCTCCACTTCTCCTTAAGTTACGCTATCACAACTCTCATTTGATCAACGGCACCTACGTAATCCGGTGACCAATCAAATAATTATCAAATAAATGATTAACACCGGCAGAAGTACCATAATTCCCGACGTGCAATCACCCCACCGAAACGAAAATCAATAAACAGTAAAACCAACATCCCAACACGCAAGTTCCTAAAATAGCTCAGCCAAGAGATAAACCTATATATCACATCACATTTCTAAATCTAGAGTTAACAGCGACCTCCTCCGTGCGGAGTAGTCAATCTCTTGAAAGTTTTTCAAGTATCAAGATCTTCCTAATTTGAGTAATAATAGAGGAAATTTAAATTACATCAGACAGTAGCACTCTGTCTGATTATAATTCAACCCTCGAAACTGATTAATTGTTATCAGTACTAGATAAGTCAATTTAAGTCACGATTTGTATCTCAAATTTCTCCTACCTCGTTTATCTGAGTGATGAGAGACGGTGACAAGCCCATACACAAGCCCAACTTTACGACGATAACATTGAATTTCAGCTGGACGAAGTTTCATAACACAACTGTATCATCTGGTAATACTAACATTATTCCCTGCGCTACATGGGGAGCGCTTGCAAGACTTCACAAGCACAAGGCACTGAACGGTAATCAATAATTAAATCAATATGACATCAGAGATGGTTAACCAGGAACAGAACATAATAAGCTCAAAACTCAAAGATACAAATGGACAAGGATTTTACTTACTCATAAACAAGTAACTAATTTTACTCAATAACTAATAGTATGACCATTAGTAGTGTGACCATTAGTAGTAATAGTATGACCATAATGGTAACCACCATTTCCTGTCCAATAACAGAACTCTATTATTACTTTGTATAACTAAATTCCACCAAGATTATTTCTTCCTTAAGCTTCCATCTTAGAAGTCCTAGACAACCT
This sequence comes from Adranes taylori, assembly GCA_009867245.2. NCBI lineage: Eukaryota > Metazoa > Arthropoda > Insecta > Coleoptera > Staphylinidae > Adranes > Adranes taylori. Next base: position 5,076 of record WYDF02001572.1, read on the forward strand.
AATAAAACAACCACACCACTATATCTCGCGTAGGAAATTCTGAATTTTCTTACTCATCCACTAGTTTTCACATAGTAAAACAGCGATTACAAATGAACTTGTTTTCCCAATGAACTTGTCGTCCTGCCAGTCTAGGCATATCTAGTGCGCATCCAGCCAAAAAAGCACGGCGATTGATTTTTTTTGCCATATTTCTTCAAACTCACTGACACATCTGGAACGCATTCTTCTTAGAATTGTCCGATCTAAATCCATAGACTGTAAAGTCTGACAAAAGGGAAAGCTTAACCTGAAAATCTTCTCGCATGAGGAGAGTTGTTGTGATACGCCACTGCCTCGTGCATAATGAAGGGAACTGTAGTTCGCCATCACGTGATCATCATGTGAATTTATTTATTGTGTTCTTGTTTTATAATGTTTTTGTATAAATGAACTTTAAATCACCTTTAATTTATTTTAAATAATTGGTAATTTTATTTTTAAACAAAAATAGCAGTAAATAGTATGCAATTTTAAATTTTTATGTTTATTGTAAAAACAGCTAAATATAGGTATAGGGACATTACATATAGATGGACAAAAAAATTAATTCTACAGCACTTACTGTGAAAATGTACATGATGGTCCATTTAAGGAAATGGAGAAAAGTCACTTGAAAGTCGCGAAATTGATACTTTTATACTGACCACCCTGTATATCTGATAATAAAAACAAGGTACAGGTATTATTTTCTGACCTCAACCAATCGGCACAACAAATTTTATTCTTAAATCTCGAAGCGTGTGGACACAGCGACGTTTTACTTTACAATGTGAAATTCACCATTTTTTGACAAAAACAATTGTAACTTGTGAACCGCTGAGCCGATTATTTTGATATTTCTACAAATGTTAGACGATAGTTAAACGTTTTAAATAAAATTAAAATATATACGGTATTCTATTTAAAAAAAATAAACTTTTTCATGTAACACTTTTTTGAAACATCCTGTATACCTGAAAATATTTTTAGAAGATGCTCATTTGGCATCATAACACATCCCCAAAATTTCAAATTGTTACCAATCACACACACCAAGTTATTGGAAACGGACGTACTATTGACTATTGCCCCACCCTGTATATAATAGAAAATTCATATAGTCCATCAGACGGAAATACCATTTATTACATATTTTGTCGTCCAACGTGATGGACTTATTACAAACTTTGATTTGAATCTTCTATCTGCAATGATTTCAAAAATATTACAGAAAAAACACTCTTTACTTAAGACGTGGTAACATCGCATTTTATTACAAATATTGAAATCGCAGACTTTTCTGATGCACACTGCAAGAATCTATGCATAGTTTCAGCCGTCTTAAATGTTTGACAAAATTCAAAATGGTGCGCTTCCTGCATGTTGTCTCAATCAAGTCAAGATTATTTGGAGACCTGACACGAAAAATCATACACATGTGTGAGAAATTATTAAAATCGATTCAATAGGCTGAGTTATTCAAAATAAATATAAGGACATGTGTACTACGTATACATAATACGGCATGTATAAGATGAAAATTAGTAAAGTTCATATAATTATTAGAAATCCATATAATTATTAGCAATTCATATAATTATTAGAAAATTGGATTACCCAGATTGCAATAACAGTATTGAAAGTATTGAGTCCCAGGCACAAATATCTAGAAACCAGATTTTTTAAATTGCGTAATGAGCTGCATTTCTAGATAATGAAGGAATGCAAAATAATAAATTGTGATTAGAGCATCCTATAACCAGAAGCATGCATTTTCCTTACACCTTCAAAATATGTATAACAAGTGATACTTGTATTAATCATAATTTTACGAAGAGAATGAGGTACGGATCATCATCGTAAGTGTATTTTTAAAGAAGTAAAAAATTATTAAGTTTGTTAAAGTATTTGTACGGTAAAAAGTATTAAAGTATTTGAGAGCTATTATCATCATTTTTAAATTCATATACCTTACATAAGCAACGCGACAACGTTGTCTTACCTATAAATAAACATTATATGCATGTGAATAGGTAAGAAAACATGGGCGCTTCTCTATATATACATATTGGTAATTGGTAATTAATAGACTTCGACACCTTTTGACCGATCATCATGAAATTTGGAACATATATGCATTTTTGTAGGGAGAAGGTTTTTATGCTATCCACATTGTTGTAACTCGCCACTAGATGGCGCTGCAGTACATCAACTTCTACACCGATCAACCAATCGCCAGATACACGTAGGTATTTGCGTACGAGGAATATTGTTGTGCTATCCACTTTGTTGTTACTCGCTTCAGGAGGCACCGAGATTGCCACGGCCATGATGCTGGCCGCGGCAAAGCCGTGTCAATTACCATGCCGCTAGTCGCGGCTATAGACTATGGTGATAATTACGGACTACGGTGGTAATTAGACTATGGCGCTGGCTGCGGCTAAGCTGCGGCAATTAAATCATGGCGCTGGTCGCGGCAAAGGCGCATCAATTACATCATGCCGCTGGTTGCGGCAATTAGACCATGCCGCTGATCGCGGGCATTAGACGATGCAACTGGTCGCAGCAATGTCGCTGACCGCCGCAATTAGAAAGCAGAGCGGCAATTCAGACTGCGAAGCTGTCAGCGCCGTACGTAAATATATGGACCAGGTGGGGAGGCACAACAACATTTACCGGGTCCGCGAGTTCAATATAATTGATAATACGAAATCAAAATAACGTTTTATTTTCTTAAAAATAACGTATGTTGATCATCCGTACCTCAATCTCTTCGTAAAATTATCAGGAATTTGATGGTATACAATAAATTAAAATAAATTTTGTATTAACGAAGCATGTTTAAGACAGCATCATGAGTGATACCATTGCCTTAATACAATAGGTTAAGGTCTCACAAACTTTATGTAAGTGACATCTGAAAGCTTAGTTTTGGATTTTATGATTTATCAAGGAACGAAAACTATCATCAAACAATCCTTGTACTGAATATTATGATTATAAAATGTTAATATCTTCATTTTTGTTTTTATACTTATGACATAAATTTAATAACAATTTCATAATATATATATATAAAGCATTTGGCCATATATGTGCAACAATGGCCAAACCCAATTAGGATAGATTTCAGCCTCTTTAGCTAAATATAGAATTTGTGTGAAAATTTAAAATGGCGGCTTTCTGAGATGTTAGTTCCCAAAAAAAAAACATGTTTTTAGTATACAAAAAAGCTGATACAACTGGCCACCAAACTTCATTCAAATCCAGAGTCGGTTTAAAAAAATAATTGTCTAAGAAGTGTACCAGGGCCGGACCGTTTTGTTGAGAGTTCGTTAAATTTCATTTGAAACATTAATTTGGAACTTGGAATGCTTCTAACTGAAGTAAATATTGTTTTCAGTGGCGGGTCCACATTATAATTTTGAGAGGGGTGGAGGTTCAAATGACATTTTATTTAGAAATTCAGTTTAAAAAAAATAATTTAAGTTTTATGATGGTGTTTTTGGAATTTAATAAATGTTGTTATCAGTGGCGGATCCACATTATAATATTAGGAGGGGTTCAAACTGATCATTTTATTTAGAAAATCAGTTTTAAAAAATATTTTACGTTTTATAATGATGTTTTTGGAATTTAATAAATGTTGTTAAAACTAGAAGGTTGAACTTTTGTTTGCATATATTCTTGTATTATACTTGTATTATGCGTCGAATAAAATTAGTGCCATGCCTTCAACTGGTATAGAAGGCGACGCTGCCACGTTTAAGCGATGAGTTTCAAACTTTCTGACTGTACGTCCGTCCAGTAGGCGAATATGAGAACCGGGGGATTTATGAGTTGGCAAATTTGTTCGTACGCGAATTTAAGAGTTCAAGCCCCCCCTGGCGTGCGAAGCACGCCAGACTGCTGTGTTAGAAATTTTCCAAAAGTGAGACATTAGCGGCCGCAGGTCGCAACAAAGCAAACAAATACCAGGAAAAAGTGAGTCAATAACGGCCGTAAGCCGCGGCCAAGCGGACAGCGCGCCCGTTGATAAGTTCGAGAACCGGGGGATTCATGGGCTGGCGATTTATAGATTACGCTAGTTTTATTTAATTTCTCCTAAACAATTATGGTGCAAATTGAATTTAATAGACGAGTTATAAAGTGACAGTCAAAATTAAAAGGTTCAACTTTCGTTTTATTCAAAATATAATACAATGAATGACTTCCAGTATATGAAAGATTGAGTGGCTATCATGTTCAAGAATTTTTATTCGTATAGGTACGTATACGAACTACGCACATATATAAAAGATAAAGGCTTTTTATCTAACCTAGAGATTAAAACTGTTTTATTTTCGTTCAAAAAATTAAGAATTATAAAACAAGCAAATTAATAAATTGTAATAAGTAACTTAATAATATTACAATTTCATGTGGAAAAGATGACCATGTATAGTGTACTTAATATGAGTAGTTAACATAAAAACAGCTGATCAACAACTTCTATATAGATCACGCCGACGACATTGCTATATAAAGATAAATAACTCATTCGTATATTATAAAATTATTTACGAACGCAAGCTGCTGCACTGAACAATAACAATCAGACTATGAAATAAATTAAGCCTTTATAAAATGTATAGGTCAAAGTACTCACCAGGAATTTTCCTGCGTCTGATTAATATTCGTCTTGGAATTTCCAGAAGCGCGTTGTCTAAGAAACGATTGTAACTTTTGTTTGACTTCACTAGAGGCCACACCACTTTCCTCACTACTACCACCACCACTTGTGGCATGATGTAATTTTTCTTTTTTCCTCAACGCCTCGGCCAGCTGTTCCTTTTGACGCATTTCCTGCAACTTGCTTTGCTGCTCCCAGAATTCCTTCAAATGTTGACGCAACTGTTGCTCATGCTGCTCGGCGAGACTCTGCTGTTGCTGCTGGAAATGTTGGAGCAGAATTTGATGCTGCAGCTGATGTTGTTTTTTCAGCTGCAGAATCTGCTGCTCCAGCATCCTTTCGGCTGCATCTCTGTGCTGTTCAGCCATGATTTATAGCTTTCTCGTAAGTTTTTTTATTTTCTTTATGTTAGCACATAACCTACATTCTTAATTATTCTAAAAGCACAATAACTTATGCCTAGGGAAATATACATATCCAAAATAAATATATTTTGAAGAGTACACAACTTATAGTTAGAGACACACACACAACGCGAACGTTTTAATGAAACACCTCATACGCTCCGCCAATTACATGACTTACCATGTACAATCCTTAAAAAAATTCGCTATTTTCATTAATTTTTCCGCTAATGTACAAGAAAGAATCATTAAAAAGTGGGTGGCAAGAACCACATAAAAATTCCACAAGCAATCGACGATAGAACGTCAGATGATTTAATATATTATTGTTTGTACACGAACATTAACATTGCGAAGTTAGCAACATAACTGAAATTCCTTCTGTAATATTGAAACAAAACGAAGCGTGCGCGTTTTCATATCATATATTGAGTCTGGTGCCACAATTTGTTTAAGTTACGTTCAGTATATTTCTCATGAAAACAATTATCTCAGCTAATAGTATTATTTCATATGATAATATTCCCCAGCTTCTTTCGTATGATAGTTTTTCATGTATACAAATTCTTACAAAAGACAATTTTGCAATTATTAAAATATGTTAAAAAACCATGATTTTGTTTTTAATGATTGATTTAAATTAGATATATAAAGTTACTACAATATAATCGCTAAATCTCGACAAGCTATCAGGGGTGGCCACGTTGCTGAATATAAAGAAGTACTATTCAGGTTTTCCACTATATGCTATAGTCAAATGTTCTATTACATATAACCTGTAAATTTTTAGGAAACATTACGTTTACGCACGACTCTTCCTTTAAATACCAAACTGATGTACCTCATTCTTTAAATAATGCCCACTGTTCTATGACCATATTTTTTGATATTATACAAGCACTGAGTATATTTTAACCCACTCGAATTAAACTTGACCAGTTATATCTATTCAATGACCAAATCAAAATAAGAGACGATTTAGAATTCTTTGCCCTCAGACGATAGTCTCTCAGGGGCCTGTTCTTGTTCCGTTACTGTACATAACGTTCTGTCGCCATGTCGCGATTCCTAGGAACCCCACCTGCCATAGTGCTGTTTATGTCGACGATGCGGCTTTCTGTGCTATTAGTAAATCAGCCCAAACCACCATCAAACGCATCCAAAACTCTCCCAACTCGTTTTTGGCATAGATGCAAACATAGCACGTCACACCAAAACCAAGCAAGACCTAAGCCATCTTAATTTAGACCCATATTTAACCTCTGGTAACTTTAATTTCTGGTCGTTTAACTGAAGCATATGCATTCCAAATATTCACATAAGTGTAATGCCAAAAATAATATGACAGTTTAGTAAATAATTCGGTCTCACTGGAGCAGAGCAAACTAATATTTAAGGGGCTCAAAAATTAAACTAACCCATTGCCCTGGACGATTTATCAGATTGATGCAAGAACCCCTAGATGACCTTCCGGAAATTGTAAAATCCATCCCATCATCCCTTAGATAATCGTCTTAGCTGAAGGTCATAAAAAAGATCAAAAAACGGCAAAATATAAAAATATAAGATAAAAATAAAGAAAAATCAAAATAAACAAAAAAGCAAACCAACCAGAGTCCACGCTAGCCTAAATGTTCAGCACACCTAATAAAACCGCAGCCGTTGTGTGATAAAAAATTTGCAGTGCAGGTTTCTTTGTTTGTAAAAGTAAATACTATAGCACATATTACTTGCAAGTAATCTGTCCATTCATGCACTAACAAATCCATTGAAATCATACTTCCAGGTTGAAGAGGATGATAAACATGGATGCCTCCTTCAACAAACTTTACACTATCGTGCTCTGAATCAAATTTCCAAAAGGGGAGGAGGGTATAGTTAATGACTACAAATCCCACCGTGTTTCGTGCTCGGGCACTTGTGGTTGTCGTCATTTGATGATTTTCTACCTACCTCATAAAACAAACTACAGTAAACTAGAGATCATTGGAGTCCCGGTCGACCGAGTCTCTGGGTTAACCTAGCTAGCCATCGGTAGATAAAAAATAAAAATGAAGCTCTTAATAGCAGAACAACGGCGAGAAGCGATGTGTATTCGTTTTATAAGCAATGTCTATCCTTAGATTTCTCTACTGGCTGTTGCAAGGTCAAGACATAACCCCCCGCCCCCTCTTCTACATATGTTCGGAAATATGTAATTGGGCTCGACGTTCGAAAATACGTACAGTACTGTACTTCGGGTCACTCGTAACTCCTCGCATTTCGACTGGCACTTCAGTTGGCCCTGCGCTCGTGCAAATTTGATTGTGTTATTATGTTGCTTTTGTGGGTTTATTGATTTCTGTGTGTCGATATGAGCGGAAAACGGAAGAGAGTTGTAGTTTCTCTTAAAACGAAATTTATGCAATAAAAGGATTCGACAATGTCGAGTCTATTAAAAAGGTGGCTACCGATTTGAGAGTTGGGGAAGTGATTTTAGGGATTGGAAACGTAACCAGAAAGAAAGTGAAAACTTGTGAGTCAGTGGAGGCAGTGGTTTGAGTCGAAAGATTTTGAAAAAGGGTGACTACGAGCAGACGGCTGAACGCCTGCTGTAGTTTTCAAAGCTTCGAGGAATGGGCAATCCTGTGAATGAGCCAAAAGTTCTTGCGGAACTTAGCTTGAATTCCGCAAGAATTTTAAAGACGGTGGAGAAACATACATTGTAAGCGATGGATGACTCAATAAGTGGAAGAAGAAATATGGCATAAGGCAACTGAGCATTAATAGGGAAAACTGTCAGCTAACTTTTTGGAATTTCAGTCTAAAATGAAAGAAATCGTTTCAAGGAATCAAGGAAGGATTGACTTCAGATCAAATTTTCAACTCAGACGAAGATCAAATTTTCAACTCAGACGAAACTGGTCTTAACTTTCGAATGCTACCTTCAAAAATATAGCAGCAAGATCCGAAAAAACTGCTCCTGAACTTAAAAAATGTAAAGAGAGAGTCACAATTCTGGCTGCCTGCAATGCTTCTGGTTCTGTGAAACTGAAGCCTCTGCTTATTGGATAGACTAAAAACCGAAGAGCCTTTAAAAATATCATATTAAACTGTCTGCCAACAATGTACTGCAACCAAAGAAATGCATTTTTCCCTCTCACTGAAGCATTTTTGAAAAAAAGATAAGCTCCCCAGGAAAGCTATCTTATTATTTGAGAATGAGTCATATGACCTAGACGCCAAAGTACTGTGCAATGGTGATATTAAAGTTATATTCCTACTCCTTAATGTGACATCGTTTAAACAACCCCTAGACCAACGTGTTCTAAAAACGATAAAGAGAAATTACAGGCGAAGGCTTCTCCAGGTGTTGATTGTACAATTAGACGAATGACTGACTGTTAAGAAAGCCTTAAAGCTAGTCACATTAAAAAATATAGCGTACTGGATTGCTTCAGGGTGGAATGAGGTGAAAATTACCACCATTCAAAAGTCATGGACAAATTTATTTGGTTTAGATGGACTCCTAAAAAGTATCAGAACACAAGAATGTGAGCGAATTAGTTCAACCAGCCAATGAGCTAGCTGTTGAAAATCAAATCAACGGCGAAGACATTTGTGATTAGTCCAATGAAGATGTCCAGCTGAAGATTATCAATGAGGAAATTATCAATATGATTAACAGTGCTAAAGACAGTGAAGAAGACGACGATATGAACGATATAACTCCATTTTATACATTTTCACGAGTTTTTACTTAACCTCCGTATTATCTGACTTTTTCCGTATCCGAGGTGATCTCGGTCCCAAAGGTCCCATACAGTAGATCTCGGATAATCGCGAGCCTACTGTATTAGCAAATCTAATCTATACGAATATAAATATTATTGACTCGATATCACTCTAAAATCTTATAATAATAAATCTGTTTATCTAAATTATAATTTACG
>WYDF02001583.1:0-14102 GCA_009867245.2 Adranes taylori
TACGAACTATATAAATATAATATAATTAGAATACCTTTTCAATTTATATAAATATAATTTATGAACATAAGGGTAAGATGCTACTAGCAAATCACATTAATTCAACCCATTATTTTTTCGTACGTGGCAATATTAAAAATACCTATAATCTTCAACTTTCAAATCTTGAACGAAAATATGATATCTATCTTTATGTTACTCCTTTAATGTTACTCCTTTAACTTGATGTTCGGAAATAAAATAATATTGGAATAGTTTTATAAGTTGCTGTTTATTTTTCTATTCATCCAGCTTCATTGGCTAAGAATGTTTCAATGAATGGTGAGCTTCTCATCTCCGAATGCCATGGGGAATTCGAGATGTTCTTGTAACTTATATGCTTATTCTTTTTTTTTCAATTTTCCAAATTGATGTAGAATTTTCTTATTAAATTTCTTATTTTATTTGTGTTTATTGTCATCTTGATTCAGTAGGCTTTGCCTCAACGTTTCTAGCATCTCAGAAAACATAATTTGATCGCTTTAGTGTACATCTGGACTAATTCCTCAATGCTTTCTGGTTGCAGAATCCTGATGGTTCTATTGGGAATGTGATCTGACCTTGGTGTTTTCTTTGGGTTCAGTGTTTTTCCTGATGTTTTGTACTATGTTTGCTAAAATGATTAGTAATCTGTGGAATGACCTCCATTTTTCATGTCACTGTCTCGAGTTTTATTGGTATGCATATTTATCACTAAATTGTTTCTTGTAGTGGTCGGCTATTTCCCTCATGTTTTCTTTATCTTTTTCCACTTCTCTGTCTGTATTTGTGTATGTTTGCGCTATTCATGTCTTTCCAAAAATTCCACAATTGGATGTAGTTATCGTCATTATTGTCACGGTTTGTTTTGGGCGTTGATTTTACGAACAACGTGAGTTGATTTTACGAACAACGTGACTGACAAGAGAGAATCCTTTTAATCTGGTACGTAGCAATTTCCTCCTGCCCTACTTTCCTCCGATTTCCTCTTCGTACAATAACTACAAATTGCGATTTACTTTAATACCCAATTTAATTTACCTACTACGAAATTATGTTATAATCCCCCAAATTCCCGACACTGTTTAGAATAAAACACTAGACTTTGTCATTCAACAACCGTATCAACGACAAATCGTCTCTCAGTCATGCCTGAATAAATAAATGAAATGCACAAACTAAACAAAAGTTATTGATAATGATTTAGGAAATACCTACCTGCAAATAAAATTGCATTTGAAATAAATAACGCCTCATTAAAATAATAAAATAAAATAATATGTGAATAAAATAACTGCGTACAAATAAATAAATAGTACAAAATAAATAAATTACTGCGTTCAATTCTCGTCAGATAGATTCCCAAATTAATTAGAAAATGATTCTTCTTACAGTTTTCGTTATTCCTACCATAACAAACTAATTTTAAAATTACGCACAGTTTCCTTATTCATTAATTTTAATTTATTCATAATTTAATTTGCATTAAATTATAATTTAGTTTAATTCATGATTTTATTTTCAAGAGACTGGCCAACATAGATTCGTTCTGCAATCGATTTTTTTTTTATTACCAGCTATCCACTCCAGTGAGAGCTGTGTGGCTTTTATTTATTTCTTTGACTAGTTAATTTCCTACCAAAATTACGATCAGTACTTCTCACTATTTTCTCCCTACCCCTAATAAATTGCTATAATTTAATATATTCTCACTTAATTACCTATCACCCTACTCTACAAATATTAAGCATATAAAACTATCTACAATAGAACTAAACCAGAACGAGGACAAGTTTCCTCGTTACAATATGCTTTCTCTATTAATTGTTATTCCCATATTGCCTCTTTTTTGAGTTTTAGATATTCAACTTTTCCATGAAATCCACCTCTCTTTGCATTTTCTGTAGTTTCTTGTTGTCTTCCGGGGTTCTAGTCTTTAGTTACCTTTGTTTCCCTTTATTTGTCTTTTGAATAATTTCTCTATCTACTTTGTTAAGATAGCATTTGTTCTCAATATTATTTAGCATTAGACTCTCTTTCATATTCTTTAGTACTTCTTTTGTTGTACAGTATGTGGCCGGGTTAAAATTTTCTATATATAGGATCTACCCCCCTCCATGACAAACATTAAAGAAATAATTTGAATCGTGTTAAATTTTGCAACAAATCACAAGATTTAAGATAAAATTTTCATGTGAGTAGAAATTATGGCAGAAAATCAGTCATTTTTGCTGATGTTTATTTAAAAAAAAATGAGAACTGCAGCGACATGGATTTTTTTTTCATTGAATATTTATTTTGAATGTATAAAGAAGAGCGATTGATCCAAGTGCAAGGATTTACTAACACACTCTTCTTAATTTCTATTAAACTATAAGTTTTTATTATGTTATCATATCGATTTTGGAAGCGATTTATCTAATTTGTATATGACATCGTATCACCAGATAATATTTTTTCAGAATGTAAATATGGATGGGATTTTGATACCACATGGTATAGTAATACGATTCCAATGCAAGAGTCATGGATATGTGATAATGATTTATATGTTTCCAATACTGTAGCATTTTCAAGGATTGGTGAAGTCATTGGTGGATTTTGTTTTGGCCAATTGGGAGATTTGTATGTTTTACTATAAATTTTCTACGTGTTTTTCGTTTTGTAGAAAAATCATTTTTTTAGAAAATTCATGTTTATTTTATAGTCGAATAATAAAATTATTGTTCTTACAATAATGAAACATATTGTCACGTATTTTTTGCTACGTGAACAATGGAGAGGTGAGATACGTTCAGATTTTGTACGAACCTAACCTTTCCACTAAATTTTGGGATCGGGAGAAATATGGCGTAATACTACGTAGGGACGTAGTTCGTAACTTAGCGCGGTGTGGACCCGAAGTGTAGCTGATGGCTAAGAGACCGGTCTGACAGTCTATAGGTCTTAAGCACTATTTTTTATTGGAACAGGCGAGAATAAATAAAAACAAAATAACTTTAATGTTAGTAGCACTGAGAAAGATATAGCAATAAATTCAATAAATAAGTTGGCATAGATAATCAGAAATAATCACTGGTTAATGTTCAATTAAATGAAATGAAGTGCGACGAATTAATTACGTAATAATAAATGAGACATGAATGAAATAATTAAATGTGCAATACGTTCAATCAATAAAGCGAATAAAACAGCCAAAACACTTACATGTGAGTAGTCATTTCTAGATGTAAGCCCTGGGATTGCACAACAATCGACAATGAACTCTAGCTACTCGTATTTTCAGACTCCACTCAAAGAAACTATCTGACTTATCTAAGATCACACGCTTGACTGGAATTTAATACTAATTACCCAAGGTACTCCGGGCAATCTATTAGTTAGTTATTAATTTATTTATTCAAATTATTTATTCAGTACTACACTCTCGGACTTTCAGAAACGCATAGGCGGATTTTCCTCTTCTAATTTTTATTATCAAATTCAAATTCTTGCTTACTATTCAATTTCACTTCAACGAAATTAAGTTTAATATTTATAGTTATTTATTGATTTGTCTCTACGACAGGCATATGTACGCCTTCTAATTTTAATTTTGATTTTTACTCTCGACTAAAAAATTCTGTGCTCTGCGTAAGGTTTTATCAGTTTACCTCTACCACTTTTCCTCATAAGTTTTACCTCTAAACTACTTTTTCCCTACTCTTAGTTAATTGCTAATTTCTAATATATTCTCACCTAATTACCTATTAACCCTACTCTAACTAACACACATGCAATGCTGCATTAAACGCTTTCTTTACGTATTATCTAATCACCAATCAAATATATAAGCACCGATAACATCGATGCACCGTACGCTCAGCTCTAAGTCGATTCTATAACGCGCCGTCGTCCCCCTTTTACCTTAAATTTATGTAATGTTGCGTCATCGAAGTATTTTTTGTCGTCGGCGGAAATAATGCTTTTCTTTCGATTCCCGTAGATATTCAAAATTTTACTAACATGTTTGTGTCATGTTCTTCAATGTTTTAAATTATGTTTCATTCTATGAATTATAGTTTAAACGATACTCAGAGTGCTAAATAATTTTTGCAATTTAGCAACTAGTTCGTATAGGAATCAGAATGCTTAAATCACTAAACATTGATTTAAAGAATGTAGGCATCTTGAATTCGTATTAGCGAACGTGTTCGGGAACTAGGCCCATTATCAAGCTAAAAAATTTGTTAACAACATCAAAAGTCATGTTTAAATCCGACAAAACACATATGAAATAAATTACAATTAAAATTCTCTACCTTATGGTCGAGTGACAAACTACTATATCTCCATATTTGTTTTCACTGAATTTTCATCGTTGAACCCGCTCGTTGAAGTCATCCTTTTAGTGTCCAAGTTGGTGTTGTTTTTTTTATATGTTGGAATAAGCTTTGTAACCAACTCAACACATTTATGGAACTGATTTGCGATTCTTAAGACTCAAATTCAGTATTCAACAAACTAATATTCGCCATGAGCTATCACACATGAAATATCACAACTTATAAATATCACAAATATCACAACACGTAACTAAGCGTTTGTTTTCATTAACGAAAGCAATGAAGCGATGTGAAAGTAGAGGGTACTGATGACAGCTATCCACCTATTCCACAATTGCGCATCTACCCTTATCTGACTTTTGTCAACCAATTTGAATTTCCTAAACATCAATTTGCAATTTTTGAAATAATTAACTCACTTAAAACTAACTTAACTTAAAGTAGTGTTCATTGTCCTTATTGTTAATAGCTAATAAATCTTTCAATAGCTAGCCAATTTTCTTTTGATCTAAGCATAACAATATTAGGGAATAATTCACTCATCAAATGTGATCTGGCTATATTCCACTTTCAGCACCAAAAGGTTGTATGGTTTACGTTATCATTATTGTAATTGCAACAATGTCACGTTTAAAGTTAGGAAATTTTACAAGCTACTATCAGGTGCCGCAACCATATATGTCACTGTTATTTCTGGGTGTTGATTTTACGAACAACGCGATTGAGAAGAGAGAAAACTTTTGATAGGGAACGTAGCGATTCTCTTCTGCACTAAGGTACCATCTCTTACATTAACTAGAAACCGTGATTTACTTAAATACCCATTTTCATTTACCCCCTTAAGAAATGAAGCTATAACACTCAGTTTCCGATCACTATGTAGAATAAGTCACAAAACTTTGGAATTGCTAACGTGGTGCGTACCTTTCAGATGAAATCCTAAATTTATCTAGACAGCTAAGTACACAATCCTTAACAATTGTAAATTGTGTTTTATAAATCAAGGCTGATTAAATAGAAAAATGGCATAAACTTAACGAAACGTATTTAGAATGATTTAAGAAATACGAACATGAGAAATAAAATTATAATTTGTGCATTCAAATAAATAATGCCTCACCAAAAATAATAAAGTGAAATAACATTTGTATTCAATTACTGAGTGCGAAGAAAAGATTAAAAAAGTGGCATTCATGATTCATCAAAATGGTTCCCAAATTATTTATAAAATTATTCCACTCACAATTTTCTATTGATGCTTCCATCACAAGCTTAATTTATAATTACACATAGTTACCTTATTAATTCATTTTGATTTATCTCAATGAATAAACTTGTTACCTAACCAATTTAATTTATTTTAGTCAAGGAATTCTGTATTCATTATTTTATACAGAATTCTGTATACAATTTATGTATTCATTATTTAATTTGAAATAAATTATACTTTAATTTAATTTCAGTCATGATTTTATTTTCAAAACCCTGACCGACAGGGGTTCAGTCTTTAACCACTATTATTGCTTTCTGTGGGTGATGTGTAGCTTTTATTCATTTCTTTGGCTAGCTAATTTCCTACCAAGATTACGATCGATATCTCTCACTACTTTATCCCTTCTTATAGTAAAATTGCATTCATCTAATGTATTCACCTAGACCACTTTTTCTAATTCTTATTGCCATGATTAATGTAAATCCAGTCAGATAGGTTTTCTTTACTCATACTGATACAGTATCGCACATGCGCTTTCACTTATTATTGATTGATTAGCAATCAGATCTATTTATCCACACATACACTGACAACTGCATAGCTCGGTATCCCCGATGTGTTTGCAAAAGTAATTATTTAAAATTTCATTAACTACAATAGGATTTAATCAACGATCAATGATTAGTTCTACATTTTAATTGTAAAACTTATCTATGCTAATACTATCCATAGACGACTGCCTCGTTTTTCCAACTAGTTCGTCTGCATACAGACTGCTTACGTAATAACAACATTTCACCAAATCTAGCCAACAAGCGCACCAAACTATCTATCATAGAACTAAATTAGAACGAGGCCTCTTTATACTCGCCACCGGCCGAGGAAAATTCGCCCTCGAATTTAAAAAACAACAAAGATTATAAAAAGCCTAATTAAACCGAAATAATTAGCCTAATTACAATAAATAATTTTATCTACGAACCTAATTACCCTTACACTCTGACTGTTCTTCAGCCTAAATCTACCTATTGTTTTTCAACATCAGGTTAACTCTTATTTCAATATAAGACTATCCAATCTTCATCTAAGTCTAACTAATCTTCCCATGAATCTATTTATTCTTTCAGAACAAACTAATCTTCACATAAGTCTAACTAATCTTCCTATAAGTCTATTTATTCATTCATCTAAAACTAACTAATCTTCAAGTAAAAAAACTAATACATCTCGTAAAGTTTTTATTTTTTCGATTTTATGCTAAAGTAGAATCTAAAATAATCATTGCCAGTAAAGCAGTATGTCATATTGCCTTGAACTCTCAATCCATCGCCATATTTCAGCCTTAAGACGTTTCTATTTTTTCGCCAAATTCCTGCTGTTTCCTCTCTCTACATATGCTAAATACCCAGAGGCTCATTAGCATTTTTGCCTTATAGCGCCTGTGCTGCTCTTCACTCCAGGTATAAGAGAAGTGTGAGGACTTCCACTTCCACGATTGTTTGTTAAGAACGGTCCCAAACGATGTGGGTGCTTCCCACAGATGATAGCGAATATTTGGTTTCAAAAAATGTTTAGCAAATACTACTAGTAGAGATACATCAATCGCTAGAGGTGTTCGGTGTTTACTTAAAAATGGAGACTGAAGAAATAGTTTCGCTACAGTCTGGCAATAGGTTCAGACTGTATGTGTTTCTCTTGTTTTGGTAGAATTTTTGCTTCCTGTCTTTAGCGCAAACGAAGTTTCGTTTTGGAATAGATTTTCTACATTAAATTACCTCAGTTCTCTTTTCGTTAACCTTGAGTTTCCATTTCTTGAAATATTTTCAAATTTATTTTGTAATTACTTCTGGTTTATTGCTTGTATTATCTGAATTCTTCCCATAAATTTCAATCGTCGGATCGTCGGCAAATTGTAAAATTAGCTGCCAGTTCTTGGTTTCGGTATGTCCTGTAAGAAAATATTGTGAAGTGTCGGTGATAGTGGTGTGTCTTGTGGGAGCCCTTTCTTTGCTTTTCTTGACTTGGATATTATACTCGATATTAACCAACAAGCTAGACCGGCAAGTGAAGAACACGTTGAGCTGGAAGAAGAGACAGTGGGAAAAAGAAAAGCTAGAGCAGATAGAGGATAGAGGAGATGCAGACCGAGAAGGAAGTGAGAGCAAGAATCCAAGGAAATCAAGAAAGGTTTCCAGCCACGAACAACATTTTGTAAGGAAAAAGCTGGTAACTTGATCCGAGATGAGGGCGGAATAATGGAGAGATGAGTAGAATATTTTGAACGTCTTCTGAATGCTGCGGAGGAGGGAACCCCGGAGCCATCACACCTGGCCAGGTGGATAACACTGGCAAAGAAGGGGTTGTCCCAGAAGTGACCCAAAAAAAGGTGGAAAAGGCGATCTTCTTTATGCGCAACAGCCGCGCGTCAGCAGAGGATGGCATTCCAGCTGAGATCTTCAGTTAAGGTGGGGAGATGAGCGACAGTATGTACACTCTCATTCGTTCAGTATGGAAATACGAAGACATTCTAGAAGATTGGAAGACAGCGGTTATCTCTAGCCCATCCACTAAAAGAATGATTTCAGTAACTATCGTAGGATTTCTCTGTTTAACGTTGCATACAGGAGATTTTCGAAGGTACAGGCAAGGAAGCTTGAGATATATGCGAAGAAGGAATTAGGCGAATACCAGTGTGGGTTTCGGCACAACAGGACAACCTTGCACCACATCCTGTCATTACGGCTGATTCTGAAGAAGTGCTACGAGCATTATGTCATCGTGCATCAACTCTACCTTGATTACAAAGAGGCATATTATAGTGTCAGGAGGTCAAATCTGCAAGTGATATTCTAAGAGATGAGAGTACCAAAGAAGCTCTTCAATCTCTGCCTGGAGCATGTCATGCGGAGGATCTCGTTCAACCCACGAGGAACTATCTACACCAGATCCCTTCAGTTCATGGCCTTCGCATATAATGTTGTCCTTTTTAGTAAAACCTCAAGAGCATTGACAGAGGCGTTTCAACATATGACTGAATGCGGGAAGCGGTTAGCGCTAAGAATTAACAATGAAAAGACTACATCATGGTCAGCACGAGAGAAAAGGAAAGGTTCTGAGTGATGAGTCACTTATATTGCGAAGAAGGAAGGTACGAAAGAGTTGAAGAGTTCAAGGACCTAGTGACTGGTGGCTGAGAACAACGAGATCAGTACAGATATAAAAGCATGAATTGCCGCAGGGAACAGATGCTTCTATGCTTTTAATAAGCTACTGAAATCCTCAACTCTCTCTAGAAAGCTCAAGCTCATCATGTATGGCATCATAATTCGACCACGGGTGCTTTATGGATGTGAAACATGGGCGCTCACTGAACGTGAGCAAAATCTGGTGCTGCGAAAGATCTTCAGAGCGGTTTGGAAGATGGCGAATGGCACAAGCGAACCAACTTAGAAGTATATCAGCTCTACGGTGATATTGACCTGGTTGCTGAGATGAAGAAGAGACGGTTGCGGTACCTAGGGCATTTTATAATAATGGAATTTTATAATAATGGAGGGAGGCAGAGACCCTAAGAAGACTCTCGACCAACAAACGGAGGGCAGAAGAAAGCCAGGAAAGCCAAGAAGAGGTGGATCAATTACGTCAGAGAGGATGTGCCGGCGTTGGGGATCCGGAGCTGGAGGAGATGCACTGCAAGCACCGAAGAATTATGGCTACTGTAGGAGAGGCCAGTGTCCGACATGGACTACAGCGCCAGGAGAGAGAGTGGGCGAGGGATATTATACTACCTTCCAATTTCCACATTTTGTGCATCAGACTATTTTGCCATTGGTTTTAATAAACTTATTGGCTGGCTGTTCTTGCTGTCTGTGTCCGGTATTGTAATGATTAGTGCTATTCTCCACTTCTTTGGCTCGTACTGAAGCGGTATGATGCTGTTTATAACTTTCGTTAGATTTTTCTCGTGGCAATTTGCTTTCGTAATAATGTTGTCCGGTCCGAAAATGTTTTTGGGATTCATTCTCTTTATTTTATGTTTTACCAATAGTTTGTATTTACCATTGTGCTTTTTGATGTCTACTTATTTATTCTGGTGATTGTTTTAAACTATCTTCACTGTTACTTGTTTTGAAAATTGGTGTGTGAATTGGATTATAGGTAATGTGCTATGTGTTCTGCTTTTTCTTCCTCTATGAATATCAAATTAACTTGCTTGTTTTTAAGAGGTTTCGAATTTCGATGGTATGTTGTTGGACTCTCGATAGTATTTTGATGGATTTTTGTACAAAGTGTCATAATTTATTAATGTCTTCATTTGCTGGCTTTTGATGGGTAATGATAAGTAGTTATGATGAATTAAGTAGTTGTTCTATAGCCAATCTAGAATTGGACTACTTAGGTGCATCCTCCCTATGCATGCGTTGGTCCATGCTCTCAAAGACAGTACTTGTTAGTACAAGTAACTCCATCGCCAAAGTGCCGTACCAGGCACGGGAGACTTAGAATGTATGCATTTATGCTTGGACTGGACATTTATCTGATTTCACCAGGCGTAAATACATCAGGAGTCATTTTACGCTATCTTCTTGTACTTCTTTAATTTCCTGCCATTCTTTTACTCCCTATCCTTACATCAAGCATCATACATTCATCTATCATCATCATTCATCAAGCATCATTATTCCCATTTTTACTGAACTTTTTCTATCAAATGTATCTAATTTTTTCTGCTGCCACTTTAGCTTTTCCTTCAATCTTTTTTTAAATGATTTTTTTGTACTTAGCTTAGCATTAATTTATAAATATGTAAACTAATTAAAAACACACACACATTTGTTGTATATCATTATCTGTTTGTTTATTGAAATGCCTAAGATTATATTTTTAATAATTTTAATCATAATTAACCTTGTAAATATGAATGTTTTCGTACTAATGTAATTAAAAAAATTATTTAAAATATGTAACAGATTTTATGCTTTTTACATTTTCAACGATAATAATATTATTATCGAAAGATAATGCATATTTTTAAATTATTTTACAAAATAAGAAGTTATTGCGATTTATACAGCGGTGCGAAATATGAACTATACACCGCTAGCCCTGTCTAGGGCGTAGTTTGTTTAGGATGTAGTCAGAATTAATAAATTATTATTTGGGGATTGTAGAATAGACATAGAGTAATACAATTTATAATTAAACAATAATTATTAGAACCCCTGCTTGAATAAAGCCAAAGAATCAACCTTACTAAAGCAAATACGGTCCATAAAATATAAATAAAACAGAGGGTAGTCTAATTATTATGGAGCCTTGCTAGATCAACGTG
Source organism: Adranes taylori (assembly GCA_009867245.2). Classification (NCBI taxonomy): domain Eukaryota; kingdom Metazoa; phylum Arthropoda; class Insecta; order Coleoptera; family Staphylinidae; genus Adranes; species Adranes taylori. The sequence continues at coordinate 10,889 of WYDF02001583.1, forward strand.
GTTCAAATAAAACGCACAGTGTAGATGCTTACAAACATCTCTATTAATAAATATCTCATCAGATAAACTCGGATACATACATCAGATACATATGAAGTCATTATACTTGACCTAAAGGTAATTTTTTAGCGTTTGTTAGATACATGTATTATGAATAATTGTTATTATTCATAATACATGTCACATTCTTAATCGTATCAAATATAAACATGAATTTGCTCAGGTAACATACACATTTACAAATTGACATTGATGTGATGATATGAATGTACTATATGTTTTGATAACAATATTTACTTATTGTCGTGTAGCTAATTAGATTTTTCTAAATAACGTTTGTTAATAAATTTACTGAAATTAGTTAGATATTTCTTGAGATGAAATCTTTGAACTATAGAAATTATAGATGCCTTCTAACATCTTCGATCCAGTTGAATTCTTTCTTACAAATTCTTTGAATCTGAAAATAAACCTTATCTGCTCTTATCACTCGATTCTTCTTGTACTGTAACGTGTTTTTATTTCTGGGAAAACAAGTGATTAAGTATGAGTGCAAATAATAGTGAAATATGAAGGGTCATAAGAGCCGTAACTCAGATTATCTAGATATTGCACGTTAATGTTATAAAAAATAGTTGCCTACATGCGTCCAGTGGAAAGTTCCTTGGAGCATGAGAGGGTTTTATCCTCAAGGTGCCTACTTCTTCGTGGCTCAATGCTGTATTTAAATGAACAAAGGAATAATGTATTACGAAATATATAAAATGAAGTCGCTATTCGCCTCCGTCTGTTTGAACGCGTTGTTCTTCGAAACTACGCAACGGATTTTGATATGGTTTTCACTATCATTTAGAGAATTTATTTGTATAATACAAGCACATTTTATTTATAGAAAGCAGAGAAAAATCGACATACATATCAAGTCGACATATTTCCGTGTGCTTACGTTGTTAATGCTGGGTAAACCTTTCGTTCGCCTGCACGCAAAAATGCCTGCTTCTCTGTGGTTTACAGCATAGTAGCAACAAACGATTTGTAGTGATGACACGTATGTTCGCAACTCTCCATTAAAGAAATTACTTACCTGCTCCTTAGCTCGATATTACGTATAGTACATGCATATGTTATTTAAGGAGATAACGTAGGCGAAAAAAAACTTCGTGATGTTAAAGAAAAAGAATAACTATTGTAGTTGTAAAGAATATTAATGCAATTTTCAAATATTGAGTCAAAGCATCCCCCAGCAGCGCCGGAGACGCGGACAACACCATAGGCATCCCTGGCCACTCTGGAGACTCGGACAACGTGTCGTAGGTTTCCCCTGGTCGCGCCGGAGGTGCGGACAGCGCCGTAGGCAATACTCTGGCCGCACTATAGGCGCGGACTACGCCGTAGGCAAATATGGGGGCTATAAACTGTCAATGTCAAAGCGCCAAAAATGGATCAGGTGATTATGTGTCTTAATTGCTCGGACACTTATGACGCGTTAATAATATATTGCTCCCATGCGAAGCTCGGACGAGTCGCTAGTGTATTACAAAACAATAATTTAACAAAAATATTCAATATTTTTGAGCGTTCAATGGCTTGAATTGAAGAAATGAAAGTTGTTGAGCTTATTACGGATGTAGTGGTTGATTTTCGTTTTTCTCCATCCTGCTGCTTTTTCTTCTTCCTTCAACTGGGTCGTGGCGATGTTCGTCTTTTTTACCTTCTATCAATTAACCGGCCGACGTTGATCATCTTCGAGCCTTGCCCTTTGACTTCAATAATGGCCGCCGTCATTACTCCGGAAGCCTTGATATTGCCCCAGTTCTTCGCTGACCCGCTTCGTGGCTGTCGTGGCGGATTACCCATTGCATCCGGGCTGAGGTGTGCTCCCACCCTGGCCCGGGCCCAATGCCGCCGACACATCGACGTTTCCGATTCTGCCATTCCTCGGCCTGTCGGAGCAACGCCCGGAAATTTATATCTTACTTAACCTTCCACTTCTCTTCTCCGCATTCTTCCCATATTGAAGTTGTGTATTACTAAACGTATGTTCTCCTTTGTTTGTTTTTTTCGTCTGCTTCCTTTGTCACATGTTTTATTTCTTCAAATTGGTTTATATCTGCAGGCTTGTCGCTATATGTAGCTCCCCGTTTGTAGCTATTCTTAATCTTGACATTGTCCATTTCATTTCCTGTATTTCCTTGTCCTACTTTTTCACGATTTTATTAGCTGTGACCTTTTTTGGTTAGTTCATCAGCCAGCTTTTAGAATTCTTCATAAGCTTTTTTTGCCTTAATTAAATTTTCCTCGGTTCTTGCCTCACTTATCTTTATTCTTGTCTCACTAAAGTTTTCACTACATATGTTTCACATTTTTAAATTTAGCTGAACACTAAAGGAATTTTCTTATTAGACGGATGTTTATATACACGTTAGCTTTATTTCCGACAACTTTTTGCCTTGTTTGGTACTTTAACTTTTTGTGTGAATCAATCAATTTCTTTTAGATATTATCGTACCGTTTTGATTAAGCAATTTTTATTTCTTTGGTTCAAATTAATATTATTTTAGATACTCTTCGTATCTGAAAGTTCTTTATATTTGTTGAATTAATTAATTTTTGTTTAGAATCTTTCGCGCCGTTTGACAATTTGAAAGTCCTATTTATCTGTTAAATTATGTATTAATTAATTCTATTCAGACATCCCTGTAGCGCCTAGTCATATATTGAAAGCTCTTTTTTTTTGGAATCTTTCACGCTGCTATGATACATATAAGCACTGAGTCTTATTTATTTAACCCGTTTGTTCTTTTGGTAGCTTTCGTGTTATTTTGACACTTGAAAGAACCGTTTATTTATTTTAAATTTATTTTTTAGATTAATTCATTTATTTGAAAGTTTTCGTACCGCTTAGGCACATGAAAGATCCATTCATTTATTTTGAATTAATTTTTTAGATTAATTTAGTTATTTGTAGCTTCCGTGTCGATTTGATATCTGAAAGAACCATTCACTTATTTTTAATTAATTTTTTAGATTTATTTATTTGGAAGCTTTCGTACCGTTTTGGCACATGAAAGATCCATTCATTTATTTTAAATTAATTTTATAGATTAATTTATTTATTGGTAGCTTCCGTGTCGATCTGATATCTGAAAGAACCATTCAGTTATTTTAAATTAATTTTTTAGATTTATTTATTTATTTGGAAGCTTTCGTACCG
>WYDF02001594.1:0-14101 GCA_009867245.2 Adranes taylori
ACAAATGGGATCAAAAGAGCAGCAGGTACAAACTGGCAACAAGTGGCAATGGACCGTTCGGAATGGAAGGAGAAAGGAGAGGCCTACATCCAGCAGTGGATATTCAATGGCTGAATAAGAAGAAGAGAAAGTCATATTTTTCCAACGTGATGCAAAATCTAGTAGCCTACTCTAAGGATTAACCATACCGTAAAGATATATTAATGGTTTATGATCGGTTTGTATATGAAATTTCCTCCGGCCTGAATGTCATAACAACTCTATTTCAATCGTACAATAATTCATACTTGCTTTATTCACTCGCATAAGCTACTGGTCATCTCGCATGTCAACTTGACTGGCATAAGGTACTGGTCGACTATCAAATATACAAAGAACTACACTTAAAGAATGCTTGGATGCAACAGTTTGAAGGATAAATTCGTGGCCTCCCTCAAAATTTGGATATTGAATGAATGTTGCCTTCGTTAACGCAGTTTTAAAAGTTTCGAATGCTCTTTGACAATCTGGCGTCCATTGAAATGGAACCACTTTCCGGTAGAAATTATTTAATGGCGCAACTATCTCTGCTAATTTCTCTATAAATTTCATATAATAATTTGCAAAAGTACAAATCTCCTAGCATCATCAGATGACTGTAAAACTGGATATTTTTTTAAAATCTCTACCCTCTGTGAATTTACTTTCGCACCTCCTTCTGAGATTTAATGCCTTAAGGATAACAACGCTTTTTTTTTTAAATTCACATATTGATGGATTTAACTGAAGATGTTCCTTCCTCAACCTAGCAAGAACTTTCACTAAATTTTGATTATGATTAATCAAATTGTTACCAAAACAAATAACATCATCTAAATAAACAAAACAAATTTTATAATTTAGCCCAGCCATGGCATTGTCATTGCTCTAGGAAAAGCATTTGGACAAATCTTCAAACCCATCGGCAATCTAGTCAACTTATACTGCCCTTTATCTGTCGTAAAATCTGTGTATTTTCGTGAATCCTGATCTAATTCTATGTGGTAATACCCTTGTGCAAGATCTAAATATGATTTTTTGAAAGAATAATTACATTGTGAATTATAATCTATTGTATAATATATTATATTGTCATAATATATTGTATAAAGTTCTATATTAAGTTATAAACACTTTATTTTATATCCCGCTTGTCTCATGTGTTACACGTTAACCATTGTTTATTACCCATGCACGAAATATTAAACAACTTTAGTAGTTCTTGATTTATCACCTTGATGAATGTTTTTGTATAAATTCGTATCACAATACTTTAACTCTAATTTAAGTATACTATTAGTCCTCAAATACTACTACTATAATGATTTTCGTTTTGGGTGCGAGCCATTTTTTGTAAGTAGTATTTACATACTGAGTAATGTAAGGTTTGCGAAAAATGTTTGCCTCGCAATCTACACAAATATTATAGCTAATATATAAATTTGTCGAAACGTCGCAAAAGTGTCAATTCGCTACAATACGCAGCCATAAATGTTATGAGTGCTGCCCCGCATTAGAGACTTGTACTCAGCGCTTTACAATGGTTATGGGATTCCTTGAAATGAAATAAGGTGATACAAATCAAAATACGACTATTCTCGAAATTATCCTTGAACCAAGAAAACCAATGGCCATTGAGAAACCCTGGATTTAGTCGGACGCTTGATCACCTCTATGAACCCTTCTACAACTCCGTTGATTTTTACTTTTGCCTTAGTTAGCATTACTAAACTAAACTTGTAATATTTGTGTCACCCAATGTTGGGCGCAGTATATTTTGTTTTATTTTATAACTGTCAGACAGTTAAATACCAAACAGGTTGGAACTTTACTAATTTAAACATTTTGTAAATCATATAGTATGTAGACTACTAAATAGTGTAAGTGCAAGTAGTACTTACACTACTCAAAAGAAATCATTAAAAAACAACATAAATATAAATATTTACTTGGAGAATATTAATTGCTTCTCGAAATATTTGCCACTACTTTTTTGTTTTGTAAACATGCGAAATTGCTTAGAATATCAATTGTAGCTTAGCGCTTATAGAACATTTCATATACTGAAAAACGTTATCGGAGTCATATATTTTTAAATACCGCATCGATTGTTGTGTCCTAACATATACAAATCGATTCAAGTACATCCGCTAATCGTGTTTAATTAAATTTGGAAAACATTTATACAATCATATATAGTATCTCGTTTATTTATATCCGGATTTTTTTCTCCTTACGATAGGTGGCATTGGTGGAAAGAAACAATGAAACAGTGGAGCAGAAGCGAAGTACTTCACGAAAACAAAAGAATACGTTACATAGAACCGCTGTTCAAGCGGAAAATTCGGGTCCTATATTTAATCAGAACTTTATTCTAAACGTTTCGGATCCAAGTGATCTGGAAAAATGTCTTAGAATTGAAGTCTGGCATCGAGATAGAGCTTTAAGGTAAGAATTAATAATATAAATTTCGATATTTCTAGTAGAAATAATATATGTAGTATATAACAGTTCCAAAACTTGTCAGACCACATTTTTGATCTTGCCCACACACGAACTTCTTTAAAGTTTTAAATTAAATGCATATACCATGATGGCTGGCAATGTAGATTTATGTATTGTTGGTTGCATACAGTACTTCATATTTTCGGCGCTAGATTACGTCGTCTTGCTGTTTAGATAAATATATTATGTAATTAGCTATAACCAAATGTATTTGTTTTTGTAAGTACACTGCTTCGCACTGTATTCGAACTCACGAACTATACAAGTCTAACGCTCTATCCTCTACGCTACATGAAGCGTTTTTATAAGTGCGTATTATATTGTATATAAAAGAATCTTCGCATAGCATCGACGTGAATGTAAATATATATGCCAATAGTTCATTGAAAATGAATTTAGATTAGACAGTAAAGGAGAATTTCGGATCCTTTAAATATGTGACTCGATACCAAATTTGAAATTAAAATCACATTTTCAAAAGATACCTTCCTTTTTATTCCTTCCCCCATTTCTTAAGTACAATTAGTAACATTATAAGTATCTTCAGAATTCAGAATCAATTTGATTAACAACTTCGAACGCCCTTTCCACTAAATCCATTTCGACAATATATTTTTCCACTAATAACTTGGACGTCCACAATAGCCGTGTCTACAAAACTTTTGCCTCCGATCAGTATAGAAAATTGTAATACTCCCTACAATTCTATTTTCCAGTGACTGTGGGTAGCTCTTCCAATATGAATTTAGGGTTGATTTTTTTTTTAGTTCTTTTACCGAAAACGATATGATTCCTATATAAGTTCATTAAAAATTCCTTCCAAGCGTTCATTACATATATTGATTTTGAATTAATTGTGTCTAAAATATATTGATTTGATCGTCACATGTAGTACGTTCTAAAAATATTGTCATTTTATTTTTGGCCGCAGAGTATTGCTCTCCGATGTGACGTTGCAAAGAGTGAGGGTATTTTTAATTATATGGGTTAGCGTATTTTATATGGGTATAATTATATGGGTTAGCGTATATGGGTATTTTTAATCATATGGGTTAGCTACGTTATATGGGTTGACGTAGCTGTCCTTCCTAGGTACTAGGATCAATTATTGCTCTAGAACTAATATTTATGAGTTATTGTTTTGATTGTTGTGACATAATATTCAACTTGTAATTCCCTAGTCTCCAGCTAGACTTTAAAATCAAACACTAGACGCTACCATTGCTAATGTTGAGTGTTCCTTTCTGATTTAATCTTAGCTGATGTAATCTGAACAAATAATAGTCACGCTGAACCTTTAAGAGTGGTAGTCGCTCTATAGTTTGGGCTAATAAAATGAAAGAACATTTAAACTTAATTAATAATTTATTGATACGGTTTATAGAAAACACCTTCTCACATACTCATACATCTTTGCTGGCCTCATTATCGTTATTAATTGATTGTTTGTTAATCAGCTTTATTCTGCTCATACCGATATAATTACTTACTCAACCAAAACTACTCATCCGCCGTATTTATATTTGGAATCTTTACCGCCATTGTGTCACCGTTTATATGTATCTTTTCATCAGCATAACAATTTGCTAATCACAATATCATTCTAACTTTACCTATATGTGTGAGTATCTTGTACCAATTTATAGTTTCAACAATACTTGCTCAACTGAAGCTTCGTACTTTACACATCATTTCTGATTTCATAACTACTAACCAAATTAATAAACATCTCTATGAACGTAACCATCGTAACTTATATTTGATGACCCTTTGTTCTTTATATTATAAAATTATATGCAGTATGTCTTATTTTATATGATGACAAATTCTATCGTTTCTATTCATACCGCATATATTCATACTGACTCATTTACATACTTTCTACGCAGTCTCTCTTCGAAAGTTGATGATCCAAATGACAATAGTGATCCTGAAAACAGCAACTCTTTCTTCAGACGTTTGACCAACTTCAAATTCCTTCAGACGTACGTCGCTAGGTAAAGGTCTTCTTCCGGCGGATTTTTTTCCTTGTATTTTTCCGTAGATGATCCGGCGGAGTATTTTAAACTTGTCTGCAAGAATTATATGTTCACCATATTGCAGCTTCTTATCCTTGACGATCACGTGTGTTCCTTCTTTTTTTTTTGCATTATCTTGCATTACCTTTGCGTTAGTTTTTCTTTCGGTCCAAGAGATGCGTAGCATTCTTTTGCATAGAAATATTGCTAATTCTTTGATACGCACTTCCAGCAGAGGACCGAGAGCCCACCTTTCACAGCCATAGAGGAGGATCGAAAATACCAACGTAGCATTCGCACACAGAGTTGCAGATTGAGATCGCGTTTGGTGAAAAAATTTCGCATTGTTCATCTCGCCTGTCTGATTCTTGATATTATTACTTTTCCAGAGTCACATTGTTGTTTTACAAGTGCTCCTAGGTATCTGGAAGATGTAACCTGTTGGACTATGTGTGGTTTTTAGTCGAAGAACTGCCTGTTTAGGTGTTGTTGAGTAAATCATCAATTTTGTATTAGCGACGTTAACGATGGTGTCTATTAATTGTTGAGGATTGGGTAAAGTACTTGTAATAATAGCAGTGTCGTTAACGTTAGGCAGCCATTGATCTTTATTCCAGCATTCGTATTTGCTAAAGCTTCCGTGAAAATGGATTCGGAGTACAGGTTAAAGATGAGTGAAGAAAACAAGCATCCCCGGGTACACTATTTATTCTTTTTGATACAAAGATCCACTTCGGGATTTTTTCGACCAACGTCCAGGTTGATCGGCATTAGGAACTTGTTGTGTGCCCTCCTCTTCATTGTCCTTTTATTCTTTTTGCTAGATAAATTTCTTGATATGATCAGCGGACGTGGATTCTCCATGAATTCTTACGCCCGAAACCGCAACACGTTTCTAAATTTTTCAAACCATCCGTTACTTCTCAAAAATTTGGGTTTATAAGAGATTCTCCATTTCTTTTAAGATCCTAATTTTCAGAGCCTTTGTACCTAATGACTTCGCCGCCTAATGGCGTCCTTTTTTTATAACAATTTTCAATCCAAGTTTGAGTTCCTTTTCCATTTTGTCAAAAATTAGCGCATTTTGTGGATATCAAGGATCCAGTGTTAACTGCACTTCTAATTTCATTTTTATTTTTCTTAAGCGATTCAAGCGGTTCGGGATTTTTGATTCCAAAGAAATAAATTTTCTTCTAAAAGATGTTTTCTTACTTTCAGAATATTAGGTATGTACTTTAGGATTGAAACATACTTTTGAAAGATAGCAGTATTCTTACATTTTCATTAAAGTACTACAAGGAAATCGTACAATTTTCAATAATTTTCATTAACAAAATTAACAGTATTAAAGCAAAACCGTGTTGTTGGAGTTACTGGTGTGCGACAATCTTTTATACAGTAGGTTATGCACGACATCTTTCAATTCCGTAAAGTGGGATGGTTAGATTTAAAGCAATATACACAGAGCCCTATGTTGGATGCCACAAATATTACGTGTTAAGTTTTGCACTGCTAAGTACCGCAAACGAAGAAGTAAGTTATGTTGTAGCGTGGGCTATAGAAATAGCCAAGCATTTGAGCTAAACTCAGCGCTTCCAATGGCCATTAGTTTTCTTGGCCCGAGGAAAACTCCAAGAAGAGTAGTGGATTAATACGATGACTAAACAGAAAGGTGTTTAATTTGACATCTTATTTTTTTCAGAGAATCTAAAAGCCAAGCATTTGAGCTGAACTTTTCGCAATACTAGATGCCTTTTCTCCTTTTAAGAAGCAATTCCAAATATGTATCTTTCTATCCAACGAAATATATTTTCTCCTAAATGTTGTTTTCTTACTTTCAGAATTAGATATGTACATTAGAACTAAAATATAATATTGGAAATATGAGAGTTCCTACATTTCCATTAACGAACTACAAATTAACCATGTTGTAGTTTACGGTGCTGTACAAGGGTTTCTGTAATTTTCATTTACATACAAAAGCAAAACCTTGCTGAAGTACTGTCTGCCAAGATTTTGGACTGCATATTTTGCACGAAATCCTTCAATTCCATAAAATGAGGAAGTGTTAAAGCAAAATAAATTGAGCCCCACGTTGGGCGCCACAAATATTACGAGTTCAATTTCGCAATGCATCTACCGCAAAAGAAGAAGTTAGTGGGGTTGTACAACCCCTCACTGACTGTACAAGGTGTTATACAACACATAATTGATATACATGTAATGCTAATAATTTTTTTTAATAAGCGGACTTGGCGTGGTGCAGTCATCAACTCGTTAGAGTGCGTATGCGCTGAAAAAAGAGGGTACTGACGAAAGCTTTACTTAATACCTGAAATGCATCTGCCCTACCTGGCATTTTTAAGCTATTTGCATGTCACATCTCATCATGCTTTTGAGATTGATTAACTCATCTAATTATTAAGACATAATTTCAGTTAATGATAAAGTGATTCTGGTGATCCATAAGTGATTCTGAGTATGTCTCAGAGTGTTTCTCTCAAGCATATCTAATACGGTGGAGGAGATGCACCGAATGACATTACTACAAATGAATTATATTTAACGTGAAACCTGAAAATTTTATATCTTGAAACATTATCTCAATGAGAATCCCCAGTTGCGATGTGTTCTTGAATCTACTAAACGTTTTCATAGATATATACAATTCTAGAAATGAATCGCATATTTGAAGTTGACCAGTTAAAATTTTAATACTGTATTGAACGTAGTTAATGAGCATTTTTGCATTGAACGAGCATACTTTATTTCAGCAGTTCAGGACTATTGCAATCTATATGATTTTTATCCTGCATTATCGTATACATTATTAATCCTGTTCGTGGTCGCCGGCATTTGGTTTGTGTGACACCATTTCGATGATTTCAGCGCGCTCGTACTTCCTTGAAATTTTTCAGTGCTGAAGGATCGTAACAGAACAGAATAGAACACAGTATGATATGAATACGCAAGATTGCCGCATCGCTAGTTAGTCGTACATGCTAGGCTGCCACTATTGTATATTTACCACTTGCACAAGGACGATCGATTCATCTCAACAACGTTGTTATATCTTGCAAATATATATAGTAATTAGATTATTTTTGGACTATTACAATTTAAGTGTTCAAAAAAAACTTTATTTATTAACAAAAAATCTCTTCTAATTAAATGTCTTTTGCTGCAAGACTCTGAACGCTAGAGATGTTTTCGGGAGATAAATAGCTTCTTCATCAGACCTTTCTCTATGTTGTCTCTCAACCTAAATTCTAATTTTGTAAGTAATAAAATAAATTTATTTGTAAATGTCATACGTACGCTTCTTCGCTCTTGGCTTAGATTTCCTTAAAAAGGACACTAATGGACAATTACTGTTCTGGGTTCCTCACGCTAATGATGGGAAGTCGCATCAAGTGAAGTCCATGGTGGCAGTTGTACCTTCTACACTTCATCAAGCTGTTAACTAAGTGCCCGTATTAAGATTGAGCGTTAAAAACTTTCAAACCATTAATATCTCCAATGGGATATAGTATCTTTCTGCCACCGATGAAAAGAGAAGAAATTGGCGAGAGCTGTATAAAATACTGGTCCGGCGCATTGACCATTCCGATTAATTATTTAGTAGAATGTATTGAAATATTGGTGAATGCTCAGGGGTCGAGTTTTTGGACATTGTATGTATATCTTTTAGATCTTTATATATCACCGAGTTGATAAGAATCTAGACAAACATTTGATGCCTGCGGTTTGAGGTTATGTTTATTAATATTAGTGCGAAATTTGAAATGGATGTCGGTAATGTACATTTCTGCGTCGTTATTTACCTATAGGGCTTTACATTACATAATAGTTTAGGCAATAGTATTATTTCGTATGTTTAATAAATTTAAAAACACCGGCCACGGGTTTGTTTTAATTTATTACCAGCCGTAATCGTATATTGCTGCCATACCGATAGATGCGTATACAGATTCAGCTTTATCTTTGGTTATATTTGAACTAGGTGGAATTAATTTTCTTAAACATAGCCATCGTATCTAGGGCAGGATGTAGATCGAAGATTATCTCTTCGGCTTACAGAACGATCAACTTAACTTCGTACATCCTCAAGTTAAATAAGTTTGTCTAAGAAAGGGATGGTAAAATTACTTGATTAGTACCTGACATATGAGATTCATTGTATCTAATGGCTAATGGCACTATGTGCGTTTCTAGACACTGGGCCCCACTTTGAGCGCCACAAACATTTGATAGCATTTTATATAACACATTGAAACAACTTATGCACAAGACAAGTTTTCGATAGATTTTTTGACTAGTAATGTGGATGAAACTGGAAATGAGAGGATGAAGTCAGTTTTCTTTGGTTACGGATTATCATTAGCTCTATATAAAGAGCAGTTTAGCATCATATTTGTATTTGGGACACATACTACTGGTGTCTCATGTAGGTATATGAATGGAATCTTAATAGGAGTAACTTTGTAGCATAGTATTCCAATGATTATTTAGTTTAAAAAGATTTTAGATAATATTGTAATGAGGAAAAATGTGCTGATTTTAATTTGATTCTACTGTATACATTTTATGCATTTTCAATACCCTTAAGTGATCAAAATTATTCAAGAAGGCTAAATTCAATGGTTAAGTTTTGAAGCATTGTTTTCTATGCAGCTAGTTAGTTGTATAAGTTAATATATTATGTACTTAATATTGATAGTTTCATCGTAAACGGAACTCACCGAAATACAATATTTACTTAAGCAGTGCATCTAATGCTTTTCGTGTATTTTAAATCAGACATACTTGGATTTCGGTTATTGCTTTTAGCTGATGTGAATATTCACTTAAGCGTTAAGTCAAACATTCTGGTGTCTCGATTATTAATTATTGTTGACACGACATATTACGTCTTTACGTTTGCAACTTCTTTAGTGCATTTAAACCAGACATACTTGTACCTTATTTGGATTAATGATTTTTGTTGACGCAAATTATTACATCTCTCTACTAATTAGAGATATAATACTAATTTCACGCTACAAATTAGAACCGAAAAAGGTGGCAGCTTAGTACAAGTACAAAGGAGTTAAAGAAAATTCTGTGACAGGGTCTAGTTCTATAAGAATTGTTTTTATCAATCTAGTTAGTTGTATAAGTTAAAATATTATATATTTATTTATAGTTTTATCTTAGACGTAATTCAGCGATAGTATCTGAATTAAACGGTATGAAATGAAACATTTATTTGAGCGTTGCATCTAATTCCTTATCTGTAGTTTGAATCTGACATACGAGGATTTCGGTTTTTACTTTTAGTTGATGCGAATATTTACTTAAAGGTTGCATTTACTTAAGGGTTAAGTCAAACATTATTGTATTTCGATTATTGATATTTGTTGACACGAATTATTATATCTTGTTTTTTTTTCAATCTAGTTAGTTAAGATATACGTTAAAATATAAAATATAAGTTATTATATAAAATATAAAGTTAAAAACGATAAAATAAAATATAATAAGTTAAAATATAATATATTTATTTATAGCTTTATCTTAAATGGAATTCAAAGTTAACTAAACGGTACGAAATGAAACATTTACTTAAGCGTTGCATCTAATTCCTGTCGTGTGTTTTAAATCTCATATACCAGGATTTCGGTTATTGCTTTTAGTTGATGCAAATATTTACTTAAATTTTGCATTTACTTAAGTGTATTAAGTCAGAGATTCTTGTATTTGGATTATTGATGTTTGTTGACACGAATTAGTATATCTTCACGCTTGTAATTCTGTTAGTGCATTTTAAATCGGACATACCTCTATCTCGCTTATTGCTTTTTGTTGACGCAATATATTACATCTTCACGCTTGCAATTTCTTTAGAGCATTTTTAATCAGGCATACTTATATTTTGATTTTTGTTGACGCAAATTAATACATATTCACTCTATTAATTAGCGAATAAAATGAGTGCCGTAAACAATGGAGCTTAGTGCATGTCGAAAGGAATTAAGCAGAGTTCGGTGAAATTGTTTGTTTTTTAAGTATTGTTTCAATCAATCTTGTATAAGTTAAAATATAATATATTATTTATACTTTTATCTTGAACAAAATTTATCCTTAGTATGTGAACTAAAGGATACTGAAATACGATACGAAATGATACGAAATGAAACATTTACTTCAGCGTTGGATGTAATTCCTATTGTATGTTTTAAATCTGACATACTAGGATTTCAGTTATTGCTTTTAGTTGATGCGAATATTTACTTAAACGTTAAGTCAAGCATTCTTGTATTTCGATTATTGATGTTTGTTGATACGAGTTATTATATATTCACGCTTGTAATTCCTTTAGTGTTTGTATAAATATTCACTTATGCATTGCATTTACGTAAGTGATAAGCAAACATTCTCGTGTTTTGATTATTGATTTTTGTTGACTCGAATTACATCTTCACGATACTAATTATCGGAACGTTGCATCTACTTAAACGTTGAATATAATTTATTTCGTGCATTTTAAGTCAATCATACTTGGATTTTGGTTATTGCTTTTACTTGATGCGGATATTTACTTAAGCGTTAAGTCGAATATTCTTGTATTTGATTATTGATGGTAGTCGACGTAAATGATTATATCCTCACGTTTTAAATTCCGTTAGTGCATTTTAAATCGAACATATTTGTATTTCGATTATTGCTTTTTGCTAACGCGAATTACTATATCTTTACAACACTAATTAAGTCGAATATTCTTGTATTTTGATTATTGATGGAAGTCGACACAAATTATTATATTTTCACGTTTTGAATTCCGTTAGTGCATGTTAAATCAAACATATTTGTATTTCGATTATTGCTTTTTTGCTAACGCAAATTATTATATCTTTACAAAACTAGTTAGGGATAAAATGAGTGCCGCAAAAGCGGAACTAAGTGTAAGTCCAAAGAAGCTAGCAGAAATGTGTGAAATGGTTTAGTATTTGAAGCATTGTTTCTATAAAATCTAGTTAGTTGTATAAGTTAAAATATTATATATTTATTTATAGCTTTATCTTAAACGGAATTCAGCGTTAATACGTGAACTAAACGGTACAGAATGAAACATTTACAGGCATCTAATTCCTGTCGTGTGTTTAATATCTCACATATTAGGATTTCGGTTAATGCTTTTTGTTGAAATAATATTTACTTAAACATTGCATTTGCTTAATCGTTAACTCAGACATTCTTGCATTTTGATGATTGCTTTTTGTTGAGACGATGTATTGCTTCTTCAGGTTACTTATTACCGGACAATATGAATGCCGTAAAAGACAAAGCTTACTCCAACGGAATTAAGCAAAGTTCTATGAAATGGTTTACTTTTTAAGCATTGTTTTCTATCAGTCGAATTAATTCTCTAACTTAATATTATATACTAATTTAAAGTGTCATCTTAAACGGAATTCACCGTTAGTATGGGAACTAAACGGTACAAAATGAAACACTTGCTTAAACGTTGCACCTAATTCCTTTTGTGTATTTTACTCGGGTTTCGGTTATTGCTTCTAGTTGATGCAAATACTTATTGTATTTGCTTAGGCGTTAAGTGAAACATTCTTGTATTTCAATTATTGTTTATTGTTGGCACGACATATCACATCTGTACGCTTGCAATTTCTTTAGTGCATTTTTAATCAGATATACTTGTATTGTGATTATTGGTTTTCGTTGACGCGCATTATTACGTCTTTATGTTAATAATTAGCGGATAAAATGAACGCTTTAAAAGGGGGGAGGGGAGTAGGGCTTAGTGCAAGTCCAAAGGAGTTAAATAGAGCTAACTTTATGTACTGAATGCTCTACGTCACTTTAATTAAGAGTACGGTTGTATTGAGTCGTAACACCTTAGTACAGAACTTCCCAATAAGTTGGACACACTTCTCTTGGGAGGCCTAGTAAGATTGTACGGGGCTTAATGCATCTGCATTTTAGAAAAAAAATCTTTTAACGATTTAAATCCCACGTAGTAATTCATTTAATTCCTTTACTCACTCATTCAGCACTAATTCACCCATTGGATCGTTGTTCCCGACATTCAGATAGATCTGATCTTGCAACGTCCCATACGCGGTTCGCCTTAGCCCTCGACGTATCTACGATCATAGGTTTGATTAGGTCAGGTGAGCATGGAAATGTAATATTATAATACGGGGAGGTTCGACACAATAAAGGTTGAAACACTATGCCTTATTAGGTTTCGAATTTTGTTTCGAATTATCCGTATTAAGGAAGGTAAATAAGAAGGGAGCTCTGAGTTGCGTGCGTTGTAACAACCGTAGCAGGTCAGAACTTGCAGGGAACATTGTACTAATAAGATCAGAATGCAAAGCATTCAGTGGCAGTTGATGGTGATTTTTTCTAATAATTAAGAACATCAAAAGTATAATGAATCAAGTTTAAATTGTGCTCTGATAATGACTGCATTGCATATGTGAGTGTTCATATTTAATTACTGATTGACTAGTCTGGCTAATTTGCATTGGTTGACTAGTCTGATACCAAAGAAATGTCGCTAATAACCAACCACTTTCCTAAGTGCCTCACGTTAATGATAAGAAGTCTCATGAAGAGGAATCCATTGCGGCAGTTGTGCCCTCTAGAATTCATCAATTTGTTAACAAAATTTCCGTACTGAAAATGGGCGTTGAAAACTTTTAAACCATTCAAATCTCCAATGGGATATAGTATGTTTCCACGAACGATAAAATGATATCTGAATGTTGACTCAAAAATCCAGTTTTAAATTTGGTTTAATTTGAACTAACTGGAATTTATTTACCTAAACATCATCTTGGTAACTAGGGAAGAAAGTAGATAGAAGATCTTCTCGCCGGCGTACGGAGCGATTAGCATAACTTTGTACATCCTAAAGTTAACAGAAAGGGATGGCATAATTACTTGATCAGTATCTGAGAATGAAATCGAGGTAAAACTATTGGCACTATATGTATGTTCGACGTCACTAATATTTGATACCACTTTATAAAATATAATTGTGCAGAAGAAGAGTTTTTGATCGAATTTTTGACTCATAATGTGGATGAAGTTGAAAATTACAGGACGGAGAATAAAGCCTTCATGGTGTTAATGGTTTGGTGGATGAATCTGTTTTCATTTTATTTTGGTTACGGATTATCATCAGCTCTATATTTTTGCATTATATTTTGTTCGTCTGTAAATATGATGTCTATTTTTTTTATTGGTATTTGTATCTTGGATTGGTTTGTATTTGGCTTTTTGGGATGAATATTACTATGTCGTCTCATAGAGGTACATGAATGGAATGTTGAATTGGACTATGTATTTTTGTTGCATAGTATTCCAGTGGTTGTTAAGGAGTCTAAACATATTCTGGTCAATATTATATAACAATAAAAATTTCCTAGTTCTGTAATTTAAGTACAATTAATTGATGCCACTTTGGTTGCTAATTTATTGTCGGAAGAACGGTTAACTGAACTCGAGTGCGAATTAGAAAATATCAAATGGGATATCGTAGGTCTTAGCGA
>WYDF02001605.1:0-14101 GCA_009867245.2 Adranes taylori
TAATATTGAAAACGTTAGTAATGAAAAGTTAGTTTCATTTATTATACAATTTTTGGTCACCTGTCTACAACAATTTTTATACATTAGATATTACGGGGCCAATACAACGATATTCAAAAAAGCAAATTAATTCTTCTTTTTGCTTCAAATTTGGAGAGATCGATGACTGATATGTTGGATGACAGATGTCAAAACCAACGTACTTTGTCACGTAACTTCATGTATTTAAGGCTAGATTTAGTATTTTTAAGATTTGAAAACTTGAATTTATACAGGGTTTCGTGTTAAACAGGGTAATGTCTGGGAATACAGGTTCATCAAATCTGTGAACTAGAAGACATTTTCTATTCACATATTTTTTTTTATTATTTAACTGATCTATCTTCATTTAAATTATCGAGTGTTCATGATAAATAATTTTGAACTTCTTAGGTCTTCACATAATTCAACTTTTGTACTTGTTATTGGTTCATTTAACTAGCAGGAGATATCAGGAGGATGAGAGCCGCGGTTCCCATACTCCCAGATATCAATAAATATTGAATTTATTATTTGCATTCAGACCAATTGGGTTATCTGAAGAATAAAATAACCGGTCATTATATTCCCTGATAGTAGTATACAATATCTAACTATATTTCGTAGTAAATGTATTTACGTTCAAAGCAACGGTTTATAGATTTTAAAATTTCCTATTTATATTATTACATAATTGTATATATTGTTATAATATATATTTATTACATTGAGTACATTATATGTCCCACTAATAAAGAAACCCTCTGGAGCAATTGATAAAGATATCTTCAAGGAAAATATAATTGAAAAATTGTACAAGTTTAAAAAGAAAACATCTTGCATATATTACAGTAATTAAAATATTTCAAATATTTACAACTGTTTTCTCTTTACAACTGCACGTATCTACTGATATACAAGGTTTGTAGCAGCTGCTTGTTTTCATACGTTACATATGGAGCAACGAATCCCATGAAGATATATTGTTCTACGGACGAATTATACCAGGAACTAGCAAAGAAATGTTCAAGAGTTTTGACACTATTATAAAATCCAAAGGCATAGATTGGATGAAGGGTATGGATATGTACAGACGGAACTCGAGCCATGTGCGGTAGAAGTAGCATTACTGTGACTCAGGTGCTTGCAGTTAGTCCAAATACATCATAGAACCACTCTAACATGCAGATAGAAGCGGTGTTACCAAAATCTATGCTAGATGGTTTAAGAAATGTTTTAAATATAGTCGTTGTAACGGTCTTAATTTCGGTCGATTGTAACGGTCTTAATTTAGACAAAATCAAGACCGTTACAATCGCGCTAATTTGAAAAGCTATGCGAAGAAATGGGGAGCAACTACAAATTTGATCCTTTGCATACCTCCCTTCAAGAGGCAATGCGCAAAGAAAACTTGTTGAACTACTACGCGAAGTAGCCGCAATGATTTTGGGTAATAAAAATGGAGCAGAAGAATCTTTGCGCGGTGCTAAATTTGTTCTGAAGCGCATGTACTTGGCAAACATATTCACAAAGATTAATGAATTAAATTTAAACTCAGATGTCGCGGGAAGGACAGACATATTAGGAGTGCATGACAAAATTCGAGGATCAGAAAACGGTTTTATGGAAAAATAATGAAATACAACAATATTGAATCCGCAATGAACAATAAAATTTGTTAACTGCGAATAGTATGGTATCAACTTTACCATCAAAAGAAATTGCATAGGCGACTAGTATTTTCCTGCACACATGGTAAGAATACATAGCCTTTTAGTTTCTGTGGGCAATATAGTGACCTCAGTCATAAATTTTTTTAAGTGCTTACAAAATTCAGTAAAGCAATTCGTAATGTAATATTATTATACTTACTAAAAACAAATATTATTTGTAAGATGCTTCATTTGTTTTAATCTAATGTAGAATTAATCATTTTATTTCGAAATAGGAAAAAATTTTCTTGTGTCTAGGGCGTGATAAAGATAGATAGACAAAGTAAAGCTAGAATTGTTAGAATAACAAATGGTTCTTGTTTGGGATTTAATTCGTTTGAATGTAAGGACATTTAGGGATTACATTAAAAGGATATATGGCTTTTTTATTGTCTAAACACGTATAAATAGTTTGAAGTCGTAAAGTTTATCTAGTTTGTCGTAATTGTAATTTCTTCTCTATTGCAATAAAATGTATACATTTAGTTGAATACTAATAGCTCCGATATTTAATTTATGCAATAATATCTGTTATTTGTAGATTTAAAGGGTGTTTTTGACAAAATACAGTGGGAATGTTTATGGAAAAGAATGAAATAGATACGAACATTAGTGGGAATGAAATGAAGGATGAATATGAATAAACAATATTTGAACAGGACATACAACCTTGGTCAGACCAACGTCCAACCATTTTTTTAATGAATATCGAAGTATGCCTCAGTGTTGGACTCCACACCTTAATGTAATGAAAGTCTAGTATTCCAAAAACTCCATTTAATACAAAATTTCCACTATAGGTGAGCTTCCAAGTGCAGCAAACTTAGTTGACATCTTTTGTGGAAACGATTACCACTTAAGCAGAATTGTAAATGGCTGTTAGAAATATATGAAAAGAGCAAGTAAAAACTTTCACCTGGTGTATCTGAATGTTCATTTAAATTTTGAACTTTAACATTTTATGTTAAAGTTTTTTATTTTTATATTTTTGTTAACTTTAAGTAATACTTTATTAATAAACAATTATGAAAACTAATTAATTCAATTTGCTATTTAAGCTATATTTTCATTTTGCAAAATATCACCGCAAATTTTGTCGGTTAACACTGATTTATAATCGAAAAAAGTAGCTAACGGAAACCGATTTATCTAAAGTAATTAATTTGAGTATCTATATATCTAAATAATTCAAAAAAAATTTAACTTAGTAATCAATAAAATGAAAATATCATCTTGTTCTAATCAACAAAATATATCAATTTGAGTTTCATAAACTTGCTCAAATTTAGTGAGACTTATAATTTCAAAATTTTAATTTTAAAGAAATTATTGCTGTCATATCAATATTATACAATAATTATTTAATTATTGATAATCGGCAACATGTTTTAGGGGCCAACATGATGAAGTTAATTCCCCAAACAATAATTTACATCAGAGGAAGAATGAATTCAGAGACGATGAAACAAATGGCATCTGTACGATCCTATTTTATCTCTATGATTTTAGATTAAGTAATTTTACGTTAAAATTATAGTATATTTTCAATTAAACTTGAAATAGGACGTATGATAATTACAATAAATGATTGTCTATTAATTATAGAAATTTTGATAATTCATAACCGACCTGTCTATTGATCAAATCATCACTGTTCCTCCATTCAGTGACAAAAATATAAACCTGTACCAAATGAAATTTATATAAGAAATTTATTAGAAATTTTAAGCGCCTTAAAATTAACTTGAAAATCAAAATCATGGTCATTATTGTTTACATGTCTTGCGAACTGACTTGTGTCATTATTCAATCTTATAGCTTTATTATGCTTAAAGTTCTCACTTTAAAATTTTTCATTGTTAAAACAATGTAGAACGAGGTACAAGAGTTACAATTGAATTAATATATACCACATTGATCAGAGGTAGGGGTTTTATCTTTATTATTTTGAATTGTGTTTAATTCATTTGATGTGTGAAAAGCTATATTGATGTTGTATTTACTGAAGATTTGTCTGGCCCATTGCATTAATTCTTAAGGAAAGACAGAGAAAAATATTTATTTGTTTCTGTGCCATAATTTATATAACTGTGCGAGATTCGAATTTAATTTATTTAATTTTTCCAGGAATTGTTTAAGAATTGTTCCGTTTGAAACCGTTGTTCCCTGCTATACCTCTAATGATGGTTACTTCATTTATGAAATCTATTTGATTTTCGTATGTGATTTGAAGTTGCCTATGTTATTTCTTATGTTACTTTTTGTTGTTTAATGTGTTATGTTAATTTCTTATGTTAATTTATGTTATGTTAATCGTTGTATACATACACTTAATTAATTGTTCTATATGTATAATAGGTTCTAAATTAGAATACCTTATAAAGTTATGCTTTAGTTTACTGATTGCTAATTAGTCAATATTTGCGTAATATCGCTTCATATATATAAAAGAATTTATGTTTGCCATGTTGCATTATAAGTTCATCAATCACGAGGACAGTCGTCATAAAAAAATCTTAGAATTATTATATTAGAATCATTAACATCACTATATAGAATTGTAACGCGATTTATTTAATTGCTTTATATAATAATTCTCGGTTTGTCTTGCCGATGATGTTATATTAAGTTAATTTTAAAGCATTATTTTGTTTAATAAAGTTGGATTATTAAGTTTGCCTTGTGTTAATAATTCCTAGTTAAAGTATAGTTATTTCATAGTAAAAGTTAGTGTACTTCATTCTTTATAATAATAAATAGAATTCAAATAGATTCAATGTTTAATTTTTAATATATTTCGTTTTAATTTTTAATATAATAAAATTTTTAAAAATCCAACAACTATGAAATATATTTAATGTTATTATTTTGTAGATGCCTTTATAAATCAAACGTGTTTCCTGATACATGCATGTGCAAGTAAATATCTGAGCCTATCCCCTTTTGTAGTTTTGCATATAAAAATATTTCAATTTTTTGTTCTTCTTCCACGTGCCGTATCCGCTCAGCGAATTTTGGCTATCATTATAGCAATGGCAACTTTATTGACAGCTGCTTGGAACAGTTCCAGCGACGTCACTCCATACCACTGGCGCAGATTTTTCAGACAAAATATCCGTCGCCTTCCTGGTGGCCTTTTTCCATCAAACTTGGCCTGAAGCGCCAGCTGGAGTATGTAATATTTCTTGCTTCTCATTATGTATCCCAAATATGTCAGTTTCCTCATTATTATGGATGTAAACAGTTTCCGTTCCATATTCATTCTCTCAAGTGCCTGATGGTTTGTCATGTGTTCGATCTAGCTAATTTTGAGAATTCGTCGCATTGCCCACATTTCAAAGGCCTCGATAGGTTTGCATGTGGCATCGGTGAGTGTCCAGGCTTCTACACCATATAGGAGTACTGAGTAAACGTAGCATTTTAGTTGTTGCTGCTGAATATACTTCTCATCTTCATGCAAACCGCTCTCGCTTTTTCTATGCGTTGTTTAATTTCACGTGAGTTGTCCCAGCTGTCGTTTACTGAGAATCCTAGATATTGTATCTAATCCACTCGCTCTATGAATGCTCCATTTACGTTCAGATTTGGTGCTGCGTTATTGGCTTTGCTTATTACCATGTACTTTGTTTTAGCTGCATTCAGCTCAAGTCCGTAGTTTTCTACAATTTCTACCACTTTGTCCAATGGCAGTTGCAGACCTTGTGACGTGTCAGATAGTAGGACAATACCATCTGCGTATCAAATATTGTTGACTACTACTCCGTTAATAGACATTCCCTCTTGTTCATTGTCTAGGGCTTCGATATACAGTTCTTCGGAGTACATGTTGAACAGCAACGGCGATAGTACACATCCTTGCCGTAGTCCTAGTTGAATTTGAAACTCTTCTGTTAGTACGTCATCAACTCTTACCGATGCTGTCTAACCCCAGTATAAGTTAGCTATTACTCTTGTATCCTTTTCATCTTTTCCCTGTCGAACGCCTTTCAGAAGTCAATGAAACATGCATGCATGTCAAAGTTTACATGTCTGCATCTTTGTATAAGGACTTGTATTGTGAATAAAGCTTCTCTTGTTCCAAGGTTTTTTCTGAATTCAAACTGCGTTTGTCTTGTGTAGGTCTCTATTTTCCTGTATATTCTTTCATGCATGATCTTCAGAAATATCTTGAGAGTATGGCTCATTAGGCTGATTGTACGAAAGTCTTCACACTTTTTGGCATTACACTTTTTTGGTATCGTGATGAACGTTGATTTTAGCCACTTCCTGGGAATATCTCCAGATTCGTAGATATTGTTATACAATTTGCATATTTTCTCCAGGTGTCTTCTCCAGGTGTCTTGAATTTCCCCGTCGCATCCCAATCACTTGGTGGATTAGGGGTTGAAACCACCTTGGATATTATGCTTGAGAACAGAAAGTTGTTCCATTATTGATTTAAGATGTTAATGGAGTAGATAAGTATGACATGTGATGTATCATTAGAAAGAGTATTTTTTATACTTCCAAAATACGCAATAAAATTGAGCACGTTTCATTTAAATTTTTTATGTTTAAGTATTTTGAGCGAGGAAATTTGTCTTCTTTCCAATTCATGATAAATAGATTGAACATTTGATACTTCTAAATTATGTAAATAATTCAGGATGGATAGATCTTGCGAAAGGTTATTATTATCTAAGCATATTGTGTGCTAGCTACACGATTCACAAGAAGGGTACGTATTCAACAGGCAGAGTTTGATTCCAAATTTTATTTATGAAATCAAGTATAGTTTAAGAAATATTTAAAATACATTTTACTTAAATCAGGTTTCCGGTGTAGAAATCTCTGCGTCCGCTGTCGTCGGCAAAAATCCTTCCGAGGGGCAAAAACAAGGTGATGACATAAATTATACAATTTATGTGTGCAGACTAGGGACACCGCTAATTCGTCAATAAGCAATCGATATCAAGCGAGCTATTTCAAAGTATATGTGACTAAAGCAATTTAATTGATAATAAATCCATACTAGGTGAACGCACGCTGCGTGTGGTCTCTGTGTGTGCGTAAAGATTCCACATTTGATTTGTGTTATGATAACCATAACCGAGAGTAATTAAGCCGAAATTAAAATATGGTGAGAATTGATTAACATGAATATGATTACCAGGAATATGGTGAGAAGTGATTAACGTTCATCTAATATGTCCCTGTAGATGAACGCAATTGACCAAAAGAAAGGTAAATGTACTGAGTGATTTCTAATAGGAGTTTTGCTAGTCGAGACACTTTTAAAAGCTTCCATAGGAGCCATATAGACGAATTCTTTGTTATTCAGGGCTGAACCTATATCGGTCTAAGATTTGAAAAGATAATTAATAACTAAATTAAATAAAAATCAGAATTAATTCCAAATTAAACTATGCGTAAACCAAATCGTTTATAAGTTAATCATGGGGAAGTAGTAGTCAATTTGATCATAAGTTAGATAATTCTTTTAAGTATGAATTTTCGAAAAAAATTAATTAAATTGTTAAATTGTTAGGACACGAGTTTAATTATTGGGATAAATTAAAATCTATCTAAATGGATATATAAGGTCACTGTGCGTGAATATAGTAATAAAGATAAATTAAGTTTTAGATGGATCATCAGAAATTGTAAGTAAAACTACATGATAATTGAGATGTAATTTGAAAATTAAGAAACGCCATCTTGATGAATTTGACTATGTGTAACATTTTGTCGATTATTTTCGTATGGCGCTATTTATTTGAATGAACGAATATTTATTATAACTGCATTTTTAGTTCGATTGTGTGTATGTATTTCCTGAAACGTTATCAATTCATTTTGTTAAGTTAACATTTTTCTTTCATTTCGTTAGCCTGGTTTAAAAAGGACTTTGTTGTTAAGGGTTATGCACTACCATTAATTATTATGTAAATCTCTGATTAAATCTGTGATAAATCTGTGATTCATTAGTAGATAAATTAAAGTAAGCATTAAAGTGAATCGCATTTTAACCATACATAAATAAAAAAGGTGAGAGGGGGTCGCTACGTTAATTTTCTACACAAAAGATTCCCCTCTTACCAGTGTGACGTTGGGAAGTAACAGTCTTTCGTTTATAAATATCGTGATTTAGATTCATGAATATTTTAAATTCATTAGTCAATGCATAGAAATAGTCTAGAATATGCGATGTAATTACTCGAAAAATCACATACTAATGTTTATTTATTCAAATGTACATTTATTCCTGAATATGACTTACTTAGTTGAATGCAAATAAATTAGAGGCTACGAGAATATTCTAGAAGATGATG
The DNA here is from genome assembly GCA_009867245.2 of Adranes taylori. Classification (NCBI taxonomy): domain Eukaryota; kingdom Metazoa; phylum Arthropoda; class Insecta; order Coleoptera; family Staphylinidae; genus Adranes; species Adranes taylori. The sequence goes on from WYDF02001605.1 coordinate 8,042, forward strand.
TCATAGTTGTACACCTGGATTGCGCGTCTGAAATCATATCGCACCATGCAAATAATTATTATTTACTGTAGTCTCTAGGAGGTATACTGGCACGTACAGGGAAATAAAGGCCAGAATTAAATACAAACGTCGTGAAATTGGCAGGCAACCTTATTTCCTATTCTAATAATTTAACTACATTAATTACATACAATAAAAATATATCATCATCTAAGTAAGAAACGCGCTCATTTTCAATCGATTGGCGCGACATTCCAATCGAAAAAAAAGCGAGTTCAAGGTCATCGAGTCTGCAGTCAGTATAGGAACCTTTGTGCGAATCAATAAAAGGAATAATTTAGGGCTTGCAAAATTAAATTCCAAGTTAAAAGTTGTATAGAGTAGTTTGCAACAGATATTAGTTTATTTCAAAACGTTTCAATTAAAATCTGTTGTATAGCGATCAGTATCGTATAATTTGTGATATGGCGATAATTTGTACTAGGGAAATTCCTAGTCACTGTTCTTTAAAACGGGTCTGACAATAAAATGCCTTCTCGTAGATTTATATTTGATATCTTAAAACAACTTTATCGTTTTGCCTTTAGAATAATAACTAAACCTTGTGTCAGTACAACCTTTGTTAAGTACATCTTGGGTAATTAAGAGTTTTAAATTATTAAATTAAATTCAAATAATTTAAATGTTTTAAATTTATTTTGATTTCGTGAATAAAGCTTTTCAAAAACTTATAGATACGGTTCAAGTGCTTTGGAGTGTATTATTTAAGAATAAAAAAACACAGTACTCCTACTCCAAAATTTGAAAACGTTTATTGATCTTCATAAAACCATGGCGCCAATCGATTGGAGCCAATCGCGCCAATCGTTTCGGGGTCAACAAATGCCCCATTCAGAGTACAAGAATTAATTAACAAAAGGAATCAATTTTAATAAATAACTCATAAAGATATTAAGTTTAACAATTAAGCTTTCTAAAAATATAAGAACAATTGACTTACGTTATTACCGACATTCTGAACACTGCTAATTATTATAAAAATATGAATCAACGAAATTAATGAATAAAACATTTATAAACAATTTGATAAATTATACTTTTTTTTTTTAATTATAAAAGTAGTTAATTATCCACCAAAAATAAATGAAAAAGCTTAATGGTTTTTAACAATAAGAAAAGAGCAAAACAGTGACTGCTTTAATCAAAACGAAACATTAAACAAATGTTATGTAAACGTGAGAATCTTACCTTAAAATTTGATTCCCAAAGAAAGGAGGAAGGAAAAACACACTTAAATGTGATTCCAAAAGAAACATATCTTTTAAAATAACGAATCTTAGAGACAAGCATATGGTTTGAATCAAAGATTCTTCCTTCAAAGTCCATCATAAAAATATAATAATATCAAATAAAAAAAATATTTTTAGATGAACAGAGAAAAAAGAATATAACATTAAAAACATAGAAATAGATAAAGATAGAAATTTTATTGTATGACTTATTTGAATGAATCGAGTAATCTAATACCAATTTTATTTAAAACATTTAATATTAACATTAGTTTCAAAAATAAAAACATTTTCCCTTAAATTCTGAATAATAAAAATTCATTACCTATGAATTGCCAAACAGGTGTTTATTCTTTAAATTGTAGCTCTTGTGATAAGTTTTATATAGGTATGACTAACAAAAAATTGTACGTCAGATTTGAAGAACATCTCAGTGCGATTAGATTGTATCGCCGTGAAAAATCAGTATTCGCTGAACATATTTAATTTTTTGGTCACGATTTTGATGTGAATAATGGCGCAAAGATTCTACATATTAGTAGGAGGAGGAGTCTAACTCAGTTTTTAGAACAACTTCACTTATAAAAAGTACAGATGTAAATAAGTTACTAAATAAACAGATTGATTTTGATAATAATGATATATTATTGAAATTTTTCTCATTGTGAAAAATTTCTTGGACTTAGTGGTTTAATATTATCAAAACCGGTCACCCTAGTTTATTTCCTTATAATAGATTGTAACTTTGAGCGTTGCTTTTTTTACTGTAGTACGTGCATTGTATTCAACTTATGCGTATATTAAACTGTTTTAGTTTTTTCTTTTCTTTTATAAAACATATTATTTAAATTAGTATGGTCGTATCTTTCAAAATGCGACCTCGTGTAAAATATAAAAAAGCTAAGTTTTAAACATTTGACAATATGGGATTGAAAATGGGTTTTAAAACTTAAAAAAACTTAATTTGCATTAAAAATTTATGTTAATTTATTATTCTACAAATTTAATGATTATACTGTTATATAAATCAGTTTTATACAAAATTTTCTGTTTCTTTTGGAATCACATTTAAACGTGTTTTTTCTTCCTCCTTTCTATCGGAATCAAATTTTAATGTAAGATTCTCACGTTTACATAACACTAGTTTAATGGTTCGATTGGATTAAGGCAGTCACTGGTTTGCTCTTTTCTTATTATTAAAAGCCATTAAAATTTTCATTTATTTTCGGTGGATAATTAACTACTTTTATAATTAAAAAAAAAATAGTATAATTTGTCAAAGTGTTTATAAATATTTTATTGATTAACTTAGATTATAAATTTCGTTGATTACTATTTTTATAATAATTACTAGTGTTCAGAATGTCGGTAATAAATATTGTCAATTGTGCTTATATTTTTAGAAACTAATTGTTAAACTTAATGCCTTTATGATTTATTTATTACAATTGATGACTTTTCTTAATTAGTTCTTGTTGTTTGAAGACGGGGAATTTTTTGATCCCGAAACGCGTGATGGCTTTGTAAAGATCAATAAATGTTTTCAAATTTTATTATAGGAGTACTGTTTTGCATTCTTTTAAAAAACTGTTCCTCAACCACGGAATTAAAATTACAGAGATATTTTCATTTCAAATGGGCCAGGTTGCTTATTATGCAGTTTAAAAAGAAACAAAAAATTAAAGCTGAAGTTTTCATTAAAACAATAACTACTGGCACATATGCTATATACTCCATTATGAACTTTGTATTCCCAATTTCTATTAGTTGAACTTAAGTTTGAAATTACATAGACATGTATTAGAAAGCATTCACATGTACTTATCCCAAACTGAAATTTATACTAAATGTGGACTTATTAAGATCCCATCCGTGATGTTGCGCTATTGAAACTGCCAATCATAGTTTATCATTCGCAGACAATAAACTCGTTCGTAATATTCTTCCGACTATGCGGAACAATAATAAATAGATGGGGAACGTCAGGCGCACACATGGGCTTAGTATCATTTTAAAATTGATTATCTCCTTTTATTAATCGAGTTTGCATAATAATCCCTTTTGCTTGGATCTGTAGTATTATATACAAAATATATAAACTTCTGACTATTTGTCCATTGACAAAATTGATATTTTTATAAAATGATGAGATTGTTTCAACTTTCGATCCATTTATGGAACTTAACCCTTTAACTGCCAGAATCTACAAGAAAAATATAGTTCTTTACTACCACTGGTACTTATGCTTCGAATCAAACCAAATTAAGTTACTTATGCTACGGGTAAGTCTGCGTCCCACTCATGACTACTTGTACAACACAATAATTTTAATCAACATTTTTGTGTTATATTTATTATATGGCAAAAACATATATAAAAGATTTAATATCAACGAAATATTGGTTTGAACATCACATTCGTTACCTTAAAATAAATTCCAAAAAAATGAGTTATATTAAGAAATTACAAAATTACATGTTATCTATTATAAAAATTGAAAAATTAACACATAAATAATGTTAAACGTTATTTAAAAATATTTATTTTAAATTTTACACGTGGCTTCATCTTGATAGATGAGGAATTAAATGGCCTCTTACTGGAATTAAAATTTTTAACTGACAAAACGAGATTTTTTTTTATTAATTTGAACACTTCTTAAATAACATGCATTAAAATATTAAAACCATAATATACGTTCTGTAACCCATTATACAGTAAACTAAACATAAGCTGGTCCATTCATTAAAGACTGAATCGTAATTCATGATCCAACTCTAAAAATTTCTTTATAAACACCAAGTTTTGTAAATCTGTTTGTTTATTTAAGAGTTCACCTATGTTTAAACTATTAACTATATATAACTATTACAAAACGAAGTTAAGTATTTACTATGACAAAGATGTAAGATTTCTGCATTATCATTTACAGGGAACGCATGACTTAAACTTAATATAAGCACCGCAAAATTCTATTTTTCAGGACGATTTAACCTAATAGCATTAAGAGGTTCTTTGAATCTCACTTCAAATTTTCTGTTTGTTATGCCCATAGGAAATTTATCGTCGAGCCACATTTTACAGTATCTTTATTATTTATTAATAATGAAAATTTAGTTATGTTAAAAAAAACTAATACCAAACTTGTTAAATAAATGTGGTAATGAATTATTCAAGGTATTTAACTACGTGATCTATTAATAATTATCATGGTTGGGCAATGTCGAGTTAATTAAACAACTAACAGACTTTTGTTGTTTCTTTAGAACGATTTTGTTGATAATCTTCACATGAAATACATTAGCTAGGTCCAAACATCTAACTATATTCATTTCTAATACGAAGTTATCAAACGACATAAGAATAATTAAGGCCCTATGAATAAGAGAACGAAAAGTATGATAAGGTATTAAGGTATCCGTAAAAGTGTTTTTACTACAGCTCTTAAAAGTGATATGGTTCCAGTTGTAATCTAGGTTAATATTTAAAAGGGAAATTTATTTATTAATAGAAAAGTCATGTTCAAATTGAATATTAGGCGTAGGTTAAAAGGGAGCTACAATTGGTTCTTCATCACGGTGTCATCAAAATAATATTTATATAAAGAAAAATTTTATGGATCGTAAAATCAATTGGACTTACAAAGAAATTTTCTTTTCATACAATAAAATTTCTACTTAAACTAGTTGCTAGCATATTAGCATATATATCACTGTAAATTACATATTCGAATTCACATAATAAAATATATTCATGTTATAAATTCATGTTAAAAATAAATTGGGTAACGTTAAGGTTTCGTTTAATTTGAATCTTCCTTCAACAACTATTTTTTTCTTCTCCTACACGAGTAGTTACCTTTACATCAGGTATCGGAGTGGCGTCCAAATCTAACAGGAAGTATTGAAGCGTATCAAAGAACTACGACCAGCTGCGGCATATATGACCATCATCATAGTTGAATAAATCCAATTTTCAAAGTTAAGTCTTTATTAGGGTGAACATAGACTAGATGGATAGGCGTTATAAGTAACATCCAACGCCAGGTGTTATAAACTGAATTCAATTTTTACTTTTTTAATATTGAACTAATAAAATCTTTAATATCGCATTTTTATAAAATATATGAAACGTAATTAATTATTCTTAATTTAGTCTAATAATTTTATCTTGCATTTATTGATGCTAAAATTTTTTTTCTGATTTCGTTATAGCGAAACTTGTTCTAAAGTAAAATTTTAGAGCAAATGAAATAAAATTAATTACATTTCATATATTTGACAGAAATGCAATGTTAAATATGTTATTATTTCAATATTTAAAGAAAATTAAAATTATACCTAGCTATAATTAGATTTTTTTTTATAAAATGTTAAATGGGCTAATACTGAAGGCACTCTTAATATTCTTAATAGATTGTGGTATTGTCTGTACAGCACTTGGCGCAAAAAGTATATTAGGTGCGTTTGACAGTTTAATTCTATTGAATACATTAATGTCAATATTCTTTAAGTAGGTTATGATATTTTCTGTTTCATTTCTTTACAAGTGAATCTGATATTCATGCTTGATTTGAACACAACAAAATTAATATATAAAATAAAGACAAATTCTTTACGTCCAGGTTGATAATATTTAAACCAATAAACCATTTTAGTGCGACTTTGGACAAGCTCATTGACGGGTATTTAGAATCTATGGTCGGAAACTACTTCCGGAGGATAGTAGATTGTCAAGTTATTAAGATATTCAGTTGCGCCATCTGTAAAAA
>WYDF02001616.1:0-14100 GCA_009867245.2 Adranes taylori
TATATGTTAAAAACGTCGTAAGCACTATTATATATCACTTACTTTGTGACTCGAGTTTCGGGCGTAGGCCCATTATCAAACAACCATTATCGAACTGAAGTCAGTCTTATTGTGAGAGCAATATATAGCATAGAAAAATTTCAGACATAAGATATAAAAACAACTATAACCTATTACAAGCGAGTCCTGGTTCAATGGATGCAGTGTAGACAGGTGCTCTTCGTAAGGAGCGTTAAATCAATTGCAACTAATTGCTTGGGAAGTGGGGAGCTAAGTCCGTTTGATACGCAGGCGACTAACCAACATACACTAGCACAAACTATAAAAAACATTTAAATTATTTGTTTATTATGAAATACGAAATAAAGTTTCCCAAAAATATTACTATAAGAAAAATATAAAAGAAAATATCCCAAGCTGCAGGTATACAAATAGCTATAAAATTGTTATTAGAGTATTTTGAAAAACTTTATTTCTAGATATATTTTCACATCTTATTCCCTAGCTTACAACAAATTTAATCTCACCGCTCTTAAATACATGAAAAGTGATGACAAGGCAAGCATCTGCAATCTTTTTAATAAAAGATTCTCTTCGTGACATTCTTTAATTTAAATTCACAAGCGTAAACGTAAAATCTTGTCGTGAAGCATTCTAAAATACTTATTTCTTTTTTATTTTTTTTATTGTTCGATTTAATGAAATGGTTAATTGAAATAACTGTGTAATCAAGTTTTACAAGTATTTCGTTAAATCGATATTATAATATGAAAACGCATATCAATATAGCTTTAATAAGTTTTAAATATATATTTCAGTTCGTTTTGTAAATGTCGTCTAATTTAAAATTTAAAACTAATGTAATCTTTATAACGTTTATCTATAGAAATAAAAAAAAATCTAATTTTCAATGACCGTAAAAATAAAACTAAGTTATCATTATTCAGTAAAATATTAAAATAAATGGATACATGAATAACAACATTTATTTAATTTTCACGTTCGCAAACGCCAAGAGTTTATGCATACTCAGCCATATAAACTTTTTTATATTCAAATCAAGCAAACGTTACGCTATTACATTAATACTTAAGGCATACGCGTCTAAACTTTTATGTTAAATGACAAATTTTAGTCTACTTATATAATATGTAATATTTAGAGCAGTGGTTCTTAACCATATTAAAAGAATTGCCCCCTTTACCTTACATTGACCAGTAAAGGGTGCCCATAACATTAACCAGTGCCCATCCCCCACAGAAAGAAATTTTTATTAAGAGAAACAAATAATAATGACATTCTCAAGCGTCTTATTTCTGCGTCATTTTCGTAATGTTACGTTAAAGTTTAGTAAAATACAGTCTCAATGCATTTGTTTTTATTATAAATATCCAAAAACTACAATTGTATTAAATAGTGCATAAAATATTTTTTAAACAATTTTCTCTCGATGACCATCCTATTTCTGTATGATAAGTCGTTCGAATTCTTTATCATTATCTTTCCGCAGCTGATGGAATAACCAATCATTTAAGGGATGGGATTTTATTCTACTGATAACATTTATAACAATGCACATAAATTTGTGAAGTCTGCCATTAAGCTGCTGTATGTCTAAATGTAGACGGTGAATGATGCAGTGAATTGTTAAAATGTTTCAATCTTGAGATAAAACCACGATCTCGACCAACCATAGGCGGTGCTCTATCAGTAGCACAAGCAATCAAATTAGTGAAGGTGATTTTTTTTCGGCGAAAAGGTTTTCAAGGGTATTCGTGTTGGTAGTAATTAATTTAGAAAATAGCATTCCATCGATAATTTTTTCATTCGTCACAGAATATAACCCATAGAGTACTCTCATCCAATTGTAATGAAAATTCGTTGGATTGCTATTCACCACATACTTGAATTTCGATATAATTCGCCATCTCATCAATTCTTTTTGAAAGCATTTCATTGCTCAAGGGAACTGAAGAAAGACACTCCCGCTGGTTTTGTCGGATCATATTATTAATGAATACACGTATACCGGGTACTACTAATGTTTCTCGATAGATATGTTCTGCACCACATTTTGCAAATTCATAAAGTATAATTAGTCCTCCATTGTTCCGACTAGAAACCTTCTTAACAATATTACTGAGAGTATATGTCTATCAAATGATTTAAGTTCTTAAATGTACAATATGTCTTTATTATTCTTGTCTGGATATTTCTTAAAAAATATTCATCTAACCACAATGTCTTCATTTCTTCTTAGAAAATACTTTAAAAAATACGATTCGAAAGAAAAGGAACAAACCCCAATTTTAAATAGCCAATTGAATATTGTCGACATCTTTTCGTGTATGGCTGTCATTCATTATATTTCAGAAAATACCTAATTCTGTCAAGTCTGTATAATAATTGACATCATGGAATTCTACATATTATGTCCTTAAAGAACTCATAAATTGTACATTCATCAATGGCCATCATCAATTGTACACTCATCAATTGTACAGCTGAAATCATCAAATGTATATATTATGTGTATAAATGTAATTTATACCTACGAATTTAAAAATTTATTTATTTCACTCTTTCACTTTATAATGTTGTGTTGATAAACGTTCTTATATTTCTGTATTATATTTTCTTCTGCGTGACAATATATCTGAATATATCTAATTCTGTGAACTCTGTATAATAATTAACATCAACAAATTGTACATATTATGCTATAAATGACACCATCAATTGTACAATCATCGATTGTACAACTTATGCTATCAATTGTACATTCATTAATTATACAACTGACATTTTACTTGTGTCATAATGGTTTGAAAATGCTGTCAAGTCTCTATAATAATTGCAATCATCAAATTGTACATATTATGTGTATAAATGACATCATCAACTGTACCTTCATCAAATGTACAACTGATAACATCAATTGACATTTTCAATTGCACATGTTATGGGTATAAATGTAACATATATCTACGATTTTAAACATTTATTTATTTTAATTTCCGCTTTACAATGTTGTGTTTTGATAAAAGCTCTTATTTTTGATCATATTTTGTTCTGTGTGACATCATCAAATTGTCCAAATTATGTGCATAAATGAGATGATCAATTGTACATTCATTAATTGTAGAACTGACATCATCAATTGATCAATTCATCAATTGTACTACGGGCATTATCAATTGTACAATTGACATTACAATGACATTATTAATTGTAATTATTATGTGTATAAATCTATTTTCTATTCAGGATTTCAAAGATTTATTTATTTCACTTTCCGCTTTATAAAGTTGTGTTAATAAAAGTTCTTATAATTTTTTCATATTTTATTCGGTGATATAATATTTCTGAAAGTATCTAATTCTGTCAAATCCGTATAATAATTGACATCATCAGATTGTTCATATAATGTGTATACATAAATGATATCATCAATTCTACAACAGACACCATCAATTGTACATTCATCAATTGTACAACTGGAACATCAACTGACATCATTAATTTGTACACATGTTGTGTATAAATCTAATTTATGTTTACGATTTAAAAGATTTATTATTTCCTCCATTTTCACTTTACAATGTTGTGTTGATAAAGCTTCTTATATTTTTATATCACATTTTATTCTGCATTATAATATTTTTTGAAAATACATAATTCTGCCAAGTCTGTATAATAATTGTCATCATCAAATTGTTCATAATGTGTGTATAAATAACATCATGTACATTTATTGATTGTTTAGCGGACATCGTCAATTGTACATTCATCAGTTGTACAAATGACATCATCAGTACATATTATGTGTATAAATGAAATTTATATTTACGATTTTAAAAAGTTGTTTATTTCAATCTTCCACTTTACAATGTTGTATTGATAACAGTCTTTATATTTGAATACCATTTTTTATTCCGTGTCATAATACTTCTGAAAGTACCTGTTTCTGTCAAGTCTGTATAATAACGGACATCACTAAATTGCAAATATTGTGTCTATACATGACAACAGCAATTGTACGTTCATTATTTTTACAACGGACATCATCATCTGTACAATCATTAATTGTACAACTAACATCATCAACTCACATCATCCATTGTACATGTTATCTGCATAGATGTAATTTATATTTACGATTTCAAGATTTTATTTATTACACTCTTCCACTTTACAATGTTTTGTTGATAAACGTTCTTATGTTTGTGTATTATATTTGATTCTGTGTCACAACATATCTTAATATATCGAATTCTGTCAACTCTGTATAATAATTGACATCATCAAATTGTACATATTATGCTATAAATGTCATGATCAATTGTACAATCATCGATTGTACAAATGACACCATCAATTGTACATTCATTAATTGTACAACTGACACCATGAACTAAGATCATCTATTGTACATGTTATCTGCATAAATGTAATTTACATTTACGATTTCAATAATTTATTTATTACACTTTTCCAGTTTACAATATTGTGTTGATAAACGTTCTTATATTTTTGTATTATATTTTATTCTGTGTCACAATATATCTGAATATATCTAATTCTGTCAACTCGGTATAATAACTGACATCATCAAATTGTACATATTATGCTATAAATGACATAATCCATTGTATATTCATCAATTGTACAACTGACATCATCAACTGACATTTTATTTGTCTCATAATGTTTTCAAAATTCCGTCAAGTCTGTATAATAATTGACATCATCAAATTGTACATATTATGTGTACAAATGACATCATCAACTCATCAAATTGTCAAATTCATCAATTGTACAACTGATATCATCAACTGACACTATCAATTGTACATGTTATGTGTATAAATGTAACTTATATTTACGATTTTAATCATTTATTTATTATAATTTCCGCTTTAGAATGTTGTGTAAATAAAAGTTCTTATTTTTTATCATATTTTATTCTGTGTTATAATATTTCTGAAAATCTCTAATTCTGTCGTCTATATAATAATTGACCTCATCAAATTGTACAAATTATGTGCATAAATGAGATCATCAATTGCGCATTCATCATTTGTAGAACTGACATCATCAATGGATCATTCATCAATTGTACAACATGCATCATCAATTGTATATACAATTGATGCATATTCATCAATTGTACAATTGACATTATCAATTACATCATTTGTTGTAATTATTATGTGTATAAATCTAATTTCTATTTACGATTTTAAAGATTTATTTATTTGACTTTCCGTTTTACAATGTTGTGTTGATAAAAGTTCTTATATTTTTATATCATATTTTATTCTGTGTCATAATATTTCTGAAAATACCTAATTTAGTAAAGTCTGTATAATAATTGATATCATCAAATTGTACATATTATATGTATAGACAAATGACATAATCCATTGTATATTTATCAATTGTACAACTGACACCATCAATTGTACATTCATCAATTATACAATGGACATCATTAATTAATTGTACATATTATGTGCATAAATGTACTCTTTACAATGTTAATGTTGTATCAATGTTAATATGTTAATTTTAATGTTAATGGTGCTTTACAATATCAATGTTAATTTATTTTTTATTCGGTGCATGTATGCATTTGGAAAATATGGACAAATAAAATTCTAAGAGAGGAAAATTTTATTTATCCACCTGAATATTATCGGGTAATTAAAAATATTAGGAGCAAAGTTAATATAGCTATAAATACCTTTACTTTATGTTCTAAAAGACGATTTAATTTTTTACATGATTTTCAATTGATAAAGGCTATAAAATGTTGCTAAATACAAATTAGAACACGTTTTAAGATTAATCGTTCAGTATTTTTTGTAATTTATGTAAATGATTTTGTAATACGGATTTTATTACTTTACTTATATTAATTACTCATTTTGGCATGACTTCAACTACAGAACTATTAATTACAGATATTAAATTTTATGTACGTTGTAATTTCAATGAGATTCTAAACGATCTGAACATTCATTCTAGCAAATGTTTATTTAAGAACAATTTAATTAACATCGATATATTTAATATAATGGAAATTTTGCGTAAAAAATATGTATAAACAGAATCTAAGTTTCTGTTCATGTAGGCTTAGAAGTCTTATGAAATGTCCTTCCTATAATGCTGTTCAACTTAAATTTTAGAAGATTCATAACGATAATATTATGAATTTGCTATGAATACAAACGGCGCGACCCTCGTATAATCATAAAAGTAAAACTCTCAAATAGCGTAAGAAATTATAATATTTTTATTTTGCATTCTGTACCCGTTTAAGAATAACGTGTCCAATGGATTTTAATAAACAAAAGGAATCTAAGAATTACATATAATCTTCTCAACTGAGTCTAGACAGTTCCTCAGAGTTATTCGCTAGAATTTGAAACGCAAAATATAATGAGACGAATGACATATTCCTGGCGATAGTGCTTATGAAGATTGCGTTATTTAAATTTTAATTGCATTGTAACTAGATTGCATTATAAATTTGGAACAGAAAAGTTCGTCGTTCTTAAGTGTGAAAGAAATTAATATTTTCAGTGTCCCTCACCTCGGTGTGAAACATGTTGCAACTTTTGACTCTACAGAATTTTTGGACCTACTGAACCGATTTTAATGAAATCTGATATACTAATGTATGTGTTTTTCTGTCAAGTCACTGCATCCATTGTCAAGACCTAATAATATGGTGAACATCAGATCGAAAAGATATTTTATTATGTGAGTAAGGAGGTGATTTATTTATTATTATTTTGTGGTATAAATAGGCGCTCTGTAATTTCCTCATTTCAGCGAATTCAATCCTCTATGTATTGTGAAATATGGTCCTACTTAAGTTGAGTATGAATCTAGTATACGTATTTTGAATTTTTCAAATCCTCGAGTACTGTCATCAATAGCAGGACCATAAATGGATGTGCTGTAATTAAAATTTGATAATATGAGTGACTCACAAAGCATGGTTTTAGTTTTATTGTCAAGACATGATCTATACGGATACAGCCGTTTTAGTTTGCTGTACCTGTTGCGAACGATTTGAGTAAAATGTATTATCCATCAGGATGCATAAATTTTTTGCTACGAGAGTGTGACTCAATGGCGAATTATAAATTTTTGAATTTATCTATCTGTAACTTGTTATACATTATGTTTCGAGCCAAATATTAGATAGTTACTTTTCGTTGTATTAATCTTTAAAGCGTGACTCTTACAACAATTATATAACTATGAAGAATGTAAATACTATTCACCTTTACGCGGTAATACGCGGTAAGAATTTTTAATTATAAGGTGTTAATTTCGAAAATAATAAGAATAAGTTGTAAAAATTGAGGCAAGGTGGACACGTGTTTCTAGCATAGGTTATACTTGTTATCAACACCTTTTCTTATTCCAAATATAGGTCTCATAGCATCGAACTACGAATCCGATACTTGACCGTTGCGCTATGAATGCCTATACAACTAATTTTTAAAACCATTCTATTTAAACGTTGATTGTATGTAAGTTTGCATGTATTAAGATGTTATATTTTGAATTATTCGTTGTATACACATATGGTATAATGTATTGTATCAGCTATGTGTTATACATTTGGACGAATAAACACCTTTAACAAATTGAGAGGAACCATTAATATATTTGCCAATGAAACAAGCGACTTTTCAAAGTTCACCTCGTATAATACTTGCATTGGGGTTATTTTCTGAGAAGCATTGGACCATCCTAAAGATGGCCAAAGTGATCACAGTAGAAACAACTTTGGCCGTCTTTAGGATGGTCCGATGCTTCTCACAAAAAAACCCCAGCAAGTATTATACGAGGTGAACTTGGATTTTTAAAGGGAGCTTCATTGGTAAATACATTAATGGTTCCTCTCAATTTGTTAAAGGTGTTAATTCGTCCAAATGCATAACACATAGCTGAAACAATACATTATACCATATGTGTATACAGCGAATAATTCTAAATATATCATCTTAATTATTGCAAACTTACATACAGACAACGTTTAAATAGAAAGTTTTAAAAATTAGTTGTCATATTCATAGACATTCATAGCGTAACAGTTGAGTATCGGACTAGTAGTTCGATGCAATAAGACCTTACGCCTATATTTGGAGTAAGAAAAGGTGTTGTAAATAGCTATCACGTATGCTAGAAACACGTGCCCATCTTGCCTCAGTTTTTAAAACTAATTCTTATAATTTTCGATATTAACACCTACTTAATTATATAACTGTTGAAGATCGAACTGCATTCTCTCTAATGCAATGGAAATATCTTGAAGATGGAAAGAATAATACAGGTGTATGTCATCGGCATACATTTGAGCAGATCAAAGATTAATTATTGCTGGAAACTTATGCGAATAAATTTTATAGAGCAAAAGGACCCAGTATTGAACCCTGAGGTATTCCTCTCTCTAAAAGATTTTCCGCAGAGATGTTATCATTAATTTTTATAAGCTGGTCTCTATTTTCTAAACAACTTTGCATAAGTGTAAGGATCAATGTACTTTAAAGTCATTGATCGACGGTTTGATAGTAAAGATCCAAACCGTCGAATGCCTTACTGAAATCCAGTAAGGCATGTGAAATAGACATCAATTACTTAATTACAAAAGCTGAGTGCGGAAAATAATTTTAATTTTATACGGATATATTGTCATATTGTCCGAGTCGCCTCTCTTATTAAGTCTCGATGCGAATATGTGAAAAACCAGGTGGGTCACATTTTAAAATGCAACAATTGAGACAGTAGAGTCTCGGTCATACAGTCATGAGCGAGAAGCACGAAGCGCGGGGCGTTTTTGAAGCACATTGAGAGAAGAACAGAGGATTTAACGACCGTTTAAAAGTTGACAAAATAACAACTTTTTAAGGGGATGATGCAATGGACAGTAACTTTCGCTCTGCTAGTTCTCGCTTAGGAACAAACTAGAGAGAACAAATATGAGCAATTCCACATTTCCACAGGAAGAAATAGAAAACGAAAAAGAGGTTCGAGACTTTTTGCCAGGTTAAAGTCCATTAGAAAAATGAGATTTCCTTGAAATTCAACGAGTCACCCTTTGAACGTCAACATATACACACTTTGGTAACTTATATTTGATCGCTGGACCTACAATCGCGTTGTGGATGAGAAGTTCGCACCGATTCACTACATCGAAACCCACCAAGTTTATATTGTTTGGAAGAAATTATTTAATTGTATATAAAGTAGAAATACTCTTTAGTTCCACGACTTTTAGAATCCGTTCACAACGTCACCTTTTTCTGCAGATTCCTTCCGCTACATATTTTGTTTCACCCTTAATTACGCGCTGTAATCTATCGACACTTTTTCATTTTTCTTCTCTTGTTAATTTAATCAATTTAATTTTCGTATGGGAAGAACCCAACGAGGGGGCGTTGCCATAGTGAACCTGAAATCTCGACCGAGTCAGCACTCTCCACGTCACTGGTAGACGAGGTTAACACAAGCTTTGCTAGATCTCGGCTTTCGTCTATGAGGGCGTCACGTCTTATACTGGAAGTTCAATCCGAAGACCCCAATACGTACGCCGCTCCACAGCCTTCGATTCTTCCTTGTGAACTCCCGATTTCACCGACCCCACCCGGAGATGTACCACTTCCTTCGCTACCCGGAAAGGGCTGGTTATATCCAGTAATCAAGGATGATCTCCACCGTCGTCACTTCCGCTACTATATTGGAGATACCGAATAAATGAGTGCCTCCACAATCCCGGCCGTCAGCAGCAAGCCATAATCTCAGATTCATTTAGAGAAATTGTTCAGTATGACGACTATTCTGTTCCCTTATTCTGACACCTTATTCTAACAGACTGACAAGCTCTGCGAAGTGTGTTTCCGTTTAATGATCTTAGTGTATCCAGCACACTTTACACCACAAAGTCTTTACGACACAAAGTCTTTCAAAATTAAAGACTTGTGTCTAGTGGTAACCCATAAAGAGGAGTCTAGGGGAGTAAGATCACGGTGTTGGGTGAGATTCTGCTGGAACCTGTTCTAGGATATTATAGTAGTTTAAAAGAAATAAAAACCTTAAAATATCTTCCGAAGCAAAAAAAGTTTGTTTTTACAATTCCAACGGTTACTAATACTCTTGGACTGTTTGTTAGTTATTAATTTGAAACTACGCGCTAGTGTTATAGTCTACTAGTTTTATATTACAGATTAATTTGTTAATATTTGCACTACAAATATATTATAGCAAATGTGGATTCGAGAGCACCTCGTATTTGCTTACAATACGTTTGTTAAAACGTGCGAATCCGTGAATAAAACGCAACGAGACTTCAGGTGTCACGTCCTCCTCAGTCCATCCTCCACGTCCTCCTCAGGTTGAACAATCATCAATTTGTACGGATGTAAGCTGAAATCTTTCTTTCTCAGTACTATTACTCATTCCTAGTTGGGAAGTGTGCCATCTAGCAGAGCGAAAGGAGAAGAACTTTCTACAATCAGGTCTCTTACCCCATCCACATTCTGCGGTGTATGTGCCGATCGAGAAGGACCAAGGTAGCTTTGCACTCAATAATGAACATTTCGTTAACAGTGGGCATATCCATCTGAGAATGATGGTACGACTAGTTATTTCGCCATGACGTCCGGTATACAAGTGAGACCTGAAGAGTCGTTGCATTTTAATCACGGATTCGCCGCCTTTAGCA
Organism: Adranes taylori; assembly: GCA_009867245.2. Lineage (NCBI taxonomy): Eukaryota > Metazoa > Arthropoda > Insecta > Coleoptera > Staphylinidae > Adranes > Adranes taylori. Next base: position 10,745 of record WYDF02001616.1, read on the forward strand.
AACGTATCGTAAGCAAACATAAGGTGCTTTCGAATCCGCAGCGTCATAATGGATACCAAATGGCAGTGTTGATAGACACCTACGACAGACACTAACCAAATACTACGCATTCCAAAAAGGTCCGTATCCTGTGAACCACCATATACATCGTTGAAAAGGTTTTCTTATTGATTAGCTAACTAACTAAAAATCTAATATGGCTGGCATATGGAAAACAAAAGATAGTACTAAATAACAACGAGAAAATTTTTCAATTTGTATAAAAAACTTTATCTGAAAAAAGTGTATGAATATTGAAAAACTCTACGAGAGGTTCACATTATGTGTAATCGAGTTATTGGGCAAAATAGAAACCGACAAATTTCTTTCCAGTTTTTTCCAAAGAACTTAAAATAAAAAAGGACGGTTAAACATTCCCCATTTAACCGTTCTTCTATTTTCTAATGAACAAGGTACCGATATTGAGCATTTTAATGTGGACACAGTGTATGCTATTCGACTAGTTTCTATACATATATATTTATATAATGTACAAGTACGATCTATTCAATCTTGCTATGAAAAATACTTGAATTTGGCAACCTTATGTTGTGTATTTGATTTTATTAGAAATAGATCAGCATTACATTATCATACGTGTTTAAACCGTATAGAAAAACGAAAATTTTAAGTCAGGTTGGCCGAGCGGTCTAAGGCGCCAGATTTAAGCTCTGGTTCTCGTAAGAGAGCGTGGGTTCGAACCCCACACCTGACAGTGGTTTTTTTTTGTTTAGAAAAACAATCTTGAATTAAGTTACATACATAATTAATTAGTAATGACCATGCTTGCTTCAAATAATAATGTTTGAAGTAAATCAAAACTTTTTTTACTTGTAAATTTTTACTTCATAGTTTGCAATGAGTTTCTGATTTCAAACCCATCATCAGGTTGAATTACAAAACATGAGGAAGGCACTTTGATTAAATTATTTGCATTTGGTGTCTTGTACACTACATTTATACTTTATTTACTTAATTCCTTTGGTTTCTTTGTATAGTCATGTTATTTGTTCGAATTTAAATGTATGGCTGTTCTGGAAGGTTCATTTGTGTACCTAAAAAGCTTTCTGGAATTTGTTTCATTGTTTACTTCGTATATACATGACTTGTCTTTCACCTTAATGTATACTCAGTTCTGCTTATGTGTTTTTAAATTTAGTTTTTATTGGGCGTCCTGACTTTAGCATCAGTTGCGTTAAGGAAACGGGCCTTTGAGGAACACTTTTTGCTCAGTAAGGGCTGCCGCATTTACTATTCTGATTACTTATTTAATAGTATGTAACAAAATATTGGTAAATGCTTAGGGGTCCATTCGAGAACACTTTTGCTCAGTAAGGTCCGAAGCATTCACCATTCATTCTGATTACTTATTTGACAAAATGTATTAAAATATTGGTGAATGCTTGGGGTCGATTCTCGGACACTTTTGCTCAGTAAGTTGCGAAGCATTCACCATTCCGATTGCTTATTTGATAGAATGTATTAAAATAATGGCGAATGCTTAGTTTCCGATTCTTGAAGATCTTTTCGCTCATCGCGCGTATATCTTTAGGTCTTCATTATCACCGCCGTGAATCTACACAAAAATTTTTTCGTTGCGTTTTTGATGCTATGTTTTAGATATTATTTTTTAAAGCTAGATGTCATTGACCCAAAAATAACTAGATTTAAAAATTAAAGTAACTAGATTTTAAAACAGTAACTAGATACTACTAAGGGTGGTATAAAAAAATAATTGTCTGAAAAAATTTACCAGGAGCGTACAAAAAAAATTGTATAAAAACAGAATCAGGTCATTTGACAGTGAAATTGAATTTAACTGCTGTATATGTTATATACATTCGATGTTGAAAATTATGGAGCCTAGAAAAGTCAGTGAAAATTCTGGAGCTCTCTAAAATTAGTGAAAATTTGTACACAGAGTATGTTTAATCATACATCAAGTGAAATAGGCCTAATAGTCACCTAATACATTAAGCAAAATAGGCGATATATCATATGTACGAGTTCAGGACAGATTAAACTACGAGTTCATGTCAGAATAAAATCGGGAAGAACACCAGAAAACTGGTTTTCTGCTGCCATCTCTACGTACAATCTCCACGTGGGTCAAAAAGTGATAATTTTAAAAAAGAATAGAAATTATTATCTTTAAATTATTTATATGGACGCTCGTGTAATATGAATAAATAAAGATAAAGATATTTTATTTATTTTCCTAGGGCACCTGGAATTCAGAAACATCCTCAATATCATTTGAGAAGATGAAGAATGAATTCAATGAAGGATTCTTATTTTGCTGTCTTTTTCTTTGTGGAAGTAAAACATCTTAATATTTACCTACTCCATACTTACAAAAATAGCCAAAAATCCTAAAATTTTCTTCCCGGACTTCTGCGCTTGGATGTAAAGTGTTATCTGGGATGCCTGTGTTTACACTGTATCAATTATTTTGCACGCTTGGTAACTTTGGGTATTCATATAGTCCCAGTTTTGCAAAAGTAACATCCTACTAATACTTTCTTCAACACATAGACACATTTTAAGTAGTTGCAGACTGTTTTTTCTAATCACCCTCCCAACCCTCCCAGACATGTTCCTAAATCACTCTAAAATTGTACCCGTTCCACGGAGTGGTATTTTGGAGTCTAGCATAAATAATTTGTTGGTCTGACAGGTGTCATTTGAAAATCCAAGATGGCGGTTGACAACTAACTTTCGGTGTGTGTTTCTAGGGTTCCCCGACTAGACTTCTGCTGACAAACTTGTATCTGTTGGCGGGCAATTTGAATTTTAGGCTGGTAGAGTTGGGCTGGAGACGTCTGTTCGATAGGGTCTCCTTCGAGAAATGCTCCGGGGCTTGCGGCAGGGGCTGGGGAATGCTCTGCTATGCTCCGGGACCTGCGGCGGGAACTCAGTGATATTGGCTAAAGCTGGGGGGATTTTTGAGGGGCTCTTTCGGTGTCTCTTTACACGCTTTCGAGTAAAGTCCTGTTTGTTTGAGGACTGCAGCAGGGAGCACACGCAAACCAATGTCCAAAAATGTACAGGTATGTCAAAAACTGTTTAGGGGTGTCCAGATTCATTTTGAAAAAATCTATTAATAATACGTAAATGTAGTTAGCACCAAAACCAATGTGGCTGACAGGACACTTCTGGACACTTCTGGTTAGCATGCATGTTTGAGTTTATGTTTTATTCTTCTTCTTCTTATATTTATTTTACGTAGACCTTCTTTCACCTTGGCAATACCGTGACATATAACCAACGTTATGTTTTATTGTTATTAGGTATTTTTGTAACTGGTATACCTGCTG